>JPET01000010.1:0-288961 GCA_000732205.1 Verticillium tricorpus MUCL 9792 | reverse complement strand
GGCAGCAACGGCGGCGGCTGCGGCCGCCAGGCCTTAATTCATTTTCTTTTTCGTTTATGCTGCTTCTTCTTCCATGTGTGAATGATGTGATCGCAGGTAATTTCGGACGAAAGTGAATCACCGGGCTTGAGCTCATGGTGCGTCGAGCAGAGCCAGAGGCGGCAGCTGACACAATCCAAAGGGTGGTTTCATGTCCAAAATCGAGCAACAAGGGCTTGGAAGCATCTTTGAAAAACAAAATGTGGTACATTTCGAATGCAATGGGACATGGACGGGGACATAATGGCAGCGCAGCGTGTGCGGCACTGTGGCCTTCGAATGGATTTCTTGCAATGTGTCCCCACTCAACGTGACATGGTTGCAAGACATAACTGGCACCAACATACAACACGTCCCTGATTCGGTGGTCCATTTCGAATCGAGTTGTCGATACTCAACAAAGTTCGCCAACGGCAAATCTCGTCTGAAGTCAGCACGCAGATTAAAGTTTCTCACTCTTTCAATTTTGAAGCTACAGTTATCTTGTCTACATCAGGATTCTCAGACCAGTGAAGGCAGAAGAGACTGAACGTTACTTTGATGATTGAAATAAAGCACTTCATCTCGCATGGCCCCCCTCATCTGATTCCCACTGATCACGATCTTGTCAATGACCTGAACTCAACGCATCGTTGACAAGCCCCAGTAGCTATCTCCACAGCCAGACCCGCGTATATTCCACCAAGTCCCACACAGGTCCGGACGAAATAATTGGTGTAGACAGACCAGTCGTAGGAGACGATAACAAGGATGGAACTGGCTCCAAGCCCTAGTCCCACTGCCATGAATCTGCCAACCTGCGTCTCCGGCCAAGCTTCCTGTGCCGACAAGGCGGCGAAAGTGAGGGCCATGAGCTGCGCAGCGAGGAGGAAGACCAGGACGGCACCCATGTACTCTTCGTTGTCCGTGAAAAGGTGGCTTTGTGCCACCACGCCGATGACGAGCCATGGGACCATCGAGATGATGATGCAGGCCACTGAGAACCGAGCACTTGTCTTTGTGTCTGTTTGGTCGAGGGCGTACTCCATTGGTCGAAGTTCGCCTTGTTCGCAATCGTGATGGACGGGAACGGATTTCAAGGTCGACATGATGCCTGTGGAGATATGTGAAGAGGAATATGACTGATGATCGAGATGATATGGCAGGATTTGTTTTTCTAATGACGCTGATCGTGAAAGAGAAATCGGTTCGTTTGATTGCCAGTGCAGATTGGCTGTCAGGTTCGTTGGAAGAAACAGCGAGCAGTGTTCTCTTGACGTGCGGGGATACTCTTTATTTAATCTTGTCATTGTGCAGTTCCTTGGTGCCAGTCACTCCCTCGTCATGCGACATCACATCACACATGGTTATTTTGGGTCTGCCGCGCCACTAATGAACTTGGCCTTGTCAACCAGCCCCCAAGGGATGCCTCAAATTATCCCGCTGGCGAGGTCAAATTCGGGCTCAATTTGCGTGCCAATGTATGCTGGGCATTACGGCACAGTGAGGCTTGGGAGACGTGGTCGTGAGAATCTTGGCCTTCGCCAGTTAACCACTCGACGCCTGGCCTTGGGGGCGAGTTTTGCTCCGGTGCAGCCGTCCAATTACGTCGCCTTTTGCAAAACATGTCGTCTAACAGTTCTTTGTGGCCAATCGCTTCCTCGAAGGATGTCAAAAGAAGGGTGGCCCAGTGTCGAGGGGCCGCTAAGCGCATTCCGGGGGCGGATCTGGAATGCAAAGAAGCGTGGTTCAAGGCGTCAAATCATCCCTACCCGGATTCTAGGCTCCGGAATAAAAAGGACCAGGCTGGATGGACGGATTATCTGACTTGGCATACCTTGACATTCGCGTTTTTGTGAGCCAAGCCATGTCTCACGATTGGAAACTTGGGGGCCGATGCGTTGTCTTGGCGTCAAACGTGGAAACGCCTTGTTGCAGTTCACGTGCGCCACGTGCGAATGCTCTCAACGAAGGTGGTGGGCGTCTTCGAAGAACGTGAATTTCATGACAACCGGACGAAATAATCCTTCGGCTTGAAGCGTCATGGCAGGCAAATTGCCGGAGTGCGAGCGATTAGTCCGCCACGAAACCAAATTAATATGACCTCAATCGCAGCAAGAATGGGGCACAGGATGTTATATCCACGATGAGCATTTCTGGATCTCTTGGCCCTATCCCCACCAAGTTTATCAAAGCGATGGTCAGTTTTTGAGGAATTTCGGTGGTTCTTTTTGCCTTGATAGGACTACCGTCTCTGCTGATGGAACTTTCCAGCCAGGCTATTATTAAGAGGCGAAGCCCGCAAAGAGCGCAATGAACTTAGGATTTCACCTTGGTAGGCTAGACAACCTCTTGCATACTGCTGCCAATAGTGGCCGACTTCTCAGCGCTTTCCTCCAAGATGCCGTCAGCTGGGCGTCTGACTGACTTCGACGTAGCAGAGAATACTTCTCGACATCTTCACACTCGATTCATCGCTGCCGTCAGCAACCCTACATATCTCATGGTCTCCATGTTTGATGAGTTGACAATCGTCACATGGGTCTGTGCCAAGGCCTTCTCCTGAGAGCACATTCCTCGATAAATCAGTCATGTGGGCCGGTCGACTTAGTGCAGACGTTTTGCCTCCCTATATGATAGACTTTCGTGGTGGCAAAGACGTGCGGATGAATGCTTGAGCGGCGGGTCATATTGGTACTGAGGGTCGTCCGTCCGTGTGAGTGTATGATCATTCAGCAGGCCCACGCTTGGTCAGCGTCATTCTCCTGACAGACCAACACAACAAGCTTGAGGAGATCCCGATGCTTGGCCTCGAAGAAAGCTTGCTGATCCATTATCAGAGGTTGTTCAGTATCCCGTCTTTGTTCGATGGGCGTAGGTTAGGGCGTGTCGCAGCTGCAGTCTCTACTTTTCTCCAATGTCTTGACCTAAACATTGTTGATCCGACCCAAGACCCCGATCTTCCGGGATGGTAATTAAGACTTCCATAGAAGATTCATAAGCACGTGAAAGATAGAAGCTTTTACAACCCAGTCACATCACTCGGTAATCTGGATTGCCGTTGAATAGTCCGGGCCGTCGGTGCCTCGTCAATGAATGCATTTGTTGATGGGGGATGGATGCAAGAGCAAGAGTTCATGCTGGCTGAGACACCGCAAGAAGTCGCAATTGGATAGGACGCTGAACTTCCCAACTGTCGTATTGAATCCGCCCCCCTCAGCCTCTGTATAAGCCGAACCAGACAGAATATACCTTTCTGCTCTATCCCCGAAGCACCGAGGCCAAAACCAGAAACTTCGTCCAACCGGATCCTCCCACGCCATCCAAGACACCAAAAAGTCAAAAGATTTGCTCCGAGGCGGATTCGAACTGCCGTCAATGCAGTATTGTAGTAAGAACCACAATGCATCATCCTAACCAACTAGACGATCGAAGCTGTTGGTTGTGCAGGGGTAAGCCCGCGGGCATCTTGATGGCAGCGTCAGTGGCGTACTGGATGCCCCGCCGACGCTGCAGGTTCATGACATATCTTACGTATTCGCCCCTGCTAACGGAGCAGCACGCGTAGAGCGTGTACGATGGTCTTGTCCTCGCAGCGGTGGGGAAAGGGTGGTTGTGGCTTCACGCCCTCGCAAGCGAGTAGGGCGGATCTGGGCTTGCCCTGTCTGTTCCATCTCGAGGACTGGGCCTAGCCATGATCGTAGGTTTAAGTAATGCTCAACACCATCTCGAACAATGGCATCGATAGAGTCAATCTCACTGGTTGCCTTCAAGCATCTGTATTGGCCGGGGCGCAGTCGTAGTCACTGAGGCGAGCCGTCAGACATGAAAGAAGCATCAGATGTGAACGCATAATAAGTCGATCTATTCGGCATATGCAAGCCATGGATATCGTCCATGCCCAAAGCCAAGGGGCATGCTCTCTCTATCTACAACGGGAATCTCACTCATCACTCATGAGTCATTACTTTTTGGGTCGCTCTTCGCCTTTTCCTTCTCTCCGTCATGCATCGCTCAAGCAAGAGCCTGAACGAGCTTCTGCACCAGGGCGCGCGTCTCGGCCTCGAGCTGCTCCTCAGGCGGGCTGAGGACCTGCTGGAGGATGGGCAGGATCTTGGGGGTCAGCTGCTGGACGGCAGGGTTCTGCTGGTCGTACAGCTTGAAGATGGCCTGGTAGATGGGCTCGTTCTCCTCGTAGTCCTCCTTCAGGGGGAGCACGTCGAGGACGGCGGGCAGCACCTTCTCGACGAGAGCGGGCTGGGGGTTGGCGCTGATCATGCGGCAGATGCAGCCGGACACGTTGTCCGTGATGCGCGACTCCTGGACCTGGAGGAGGGGCTCCAGCTTGCGCAGGATGTCGGGGTAGCGGGCAAAGGTGGTGTTGGTGTCGGTCGAGTTGAGGATGAGCTGGCCGATGGCGTAGGCGGCGTTGGACTTGGTGAGCGAGTCCTCGTCAGAGAGACGGTGGAACAGCACGGGGAGCAGCGAGCCGGTGAACTCGGTGACGGCACCACCCATGAACTTGATGGCCTCGGCGATGACGCCGACAGCCGTGGAGCGCTCGAGCGACTCCTGGGAGCTGGCGAACTTGAGAACGGGCTTCTCGAAAACCTTCCAGAGCTCGCCGAAGTCGGGGCCGAGCGCGGTGGCGAGGCCGAGGACGACGTCGAGGGCGGTGTCGATGACGAGCCAGTCAAACTCGGACGAGCCACCCTCGGCATCCTGCTCCTCCTCCTCGTCGCCGAGGTCCTGCTGGCAGGGGTGCGAGCGGGTGATGAGAGTGCTGAGGACAGTGACGGTCTGGGGCAGCATGTCCTCCTGGGTGAGGATGGCGGGGCCGCAGGCCTTCAGCGTGGCACCGACGTTGCGGTTGATCTCGGTCACGACGTCACTGGGAACTTGTCAGCACGATATTCAAATGCAAGCTTGCAAGTACAATGTGTGGAGGTGTCCAAAAGTCAGGAGTAGATCAGACGTGTTCTCAGCAACCACGACATAAATGCCATGTCTGAGTGAGCTGGGTATAACGCGATGTATTCATCATTCGGAAGGGGGTGCGGAGAAAAGGGGTTCACATACCGCTCGTTATCGTCAGCCCAGAGCATGAGAGTGGCCTTGGTGACGAGCTCACCGAGGGCGGTGAGCGAAGCGTCGGGGGTCTGCTTCAGGGGAATGCCGGGCTGCCACTTCTGGCCGGACTCATCCTCGAAGAGCTGCCAGACGCGGGCGTACGAGCGCCACAGAGTGGAGAGAGCAGCCTTGCGGCTGCCGTCGTAGGCGCTCTCGACCAGAGGCAGGATCTTCTCCATGGCAGGCTCGAGGTACTGCCTGACGGCGGCAAGGTCGCACGAGTGGGTCACGACGTCGCCAAAGACCTCCAGGGCAATCTCCTGCTCCATGTCAATGGCGGTGACGCCGGCAAGGTCGTCGAGCCAGTCCTCATCGTCATCACCCTCCTCGGCGATGGCCTGGTCGATCTCGTCTTCGGTAGGCTTGACCTTGATGCGACGGCCGCCGACAGAGATGACGCCGTCAGGGGCATCCTCGGCGTTGAGGCCGGGGATCTCGAGCTCCTCCTCCTCGGACTCAAGGCACTCGAAGAGACCCTTGAAGACACCGGGCAGGAAGTGGGCAAAGTCGGCGCCGTAAACCTTGGAGAGCGAGGCCCAGAGGATGAAGCTAGTCTCCTTGAGGCGGGCACTGTCCAGGACGAGGGCGTCCTCGCTGGCCTTCATGAGGTCAACAACGTAGGGCTGGAAGGCCTCGGGGCCGACAGCACCAGCGATGCGACCCATGGAGTCGCAGACGGAGGAACGCAGAGCGAGGGTGTCGTCATCACCAGTGACGGTGACGTACTGGCCAAGAGCGCTCATGACGTCCTTGAAGTAAGGCTGGAAAGCCTCACCGCCCATAGAGAAGGCGATGGCACCAATGGCGCCGGCAGCGGCAGCCTTGACACCAGAGTCCTCGTGGTTGAGGAGCTTGCCCATGGGAACGATGAGCTTGGGGCCGTAGACCTTCATGAGGTCGGCCTCGAGGCCCTCACCAACGAGCGAGTCGAGCGCGCTGCAGACAGAGCGGATGACGCCAACGTTCTTCTTGCTCGACTCCTGCGAGGCGGCCTCGAGGTTCTTCAGAAGGGCAGCGATGAGGTCCTCGTGACCGGAAGCAAGCTCGTCGGCCATCTCGTCGGCGAGGTGGATGAGGCCAATGAGGGCGGCGTAGCGGACGTTCTCATCGTGATCGTTCAGGAGCTTGACGATCAGAGGCAGGAGGGTCTTGAGCTGGGTAGCGATGAAGTCGGGGGCACCCTCGGCGGCAGTGCCAAGAGCGAGGATGGCGGCCTTGCGGTGGCCGGGGTCCTGGTGCTGGGCGTACTGGGGGAACGTCTCGAGCAGGGGGACGATGACCTGGCGGGGGGGCAGGTCGCTGGCGAGCTGGTCGATCAGAGAGAGGGCCGTCTTGGCGGGCGAGGTGTCATCCGGGTCGGCCTCGTCCTCGACCTCGGTCAGGATCTGCATGCTCTTGACCATGAGCTGAGCACCCATGTCCTTCATGGACTGGATCTTCATGCGGCGGTAGCGCGCGCACTGGCCAAGGAAGGACAGGGCCTGCGAACGGGCCTCATCCTCGGCGTTTGTGTTGGCGGCCAGCTCAATCATGAACTGGATGAGGTCCTTGAGGTGGGGTGCCAGGAAGGCGGGGTCGTAGGCGAGGAAGTTCTGGAAAATCTCGAAGATGACCTTGTACTGCTCGTCGGCCTCGGCCTGGACGGCGTCCTTGAGGATCTGGACGATGGGCTGGACGAAGAAGTGGATGGCGGCGAGGCTGTCGGCATCATCCTCGGGATCGACCAGCATCAGCAGAGAGCCGATGGCCTTGACGGAGTTCAGGCGAACATCGACGCTGGAGGGGTCCTGGATGGTGGACTTGAGGACGTTGAGGAGCTGGGGCACCTGCTCGCTGAAGTGGGTGGGGTCCTCGTCGAGGATGGCGTAGAGGGTGAAGGAGCCGACCTCACGGGCGGAGGGGTTCTCCTGGGTGACGAGCGACAGCAGCTGCTCGACGCAGGCCTGGCCGGCGGCGTCCTTGTTGTCGAGGTCGATGCTGATGGCACGGGCCAGGAGACGGCACTTGGAGTGGCGACCGTTGGTGGACGGGTCGTTGACGGCGCTCTCGAGGAGGTGCTTGCGGGCGACATCCCTCTGGTCGTTGGGGACCTTCAGCCAGTGCTTGGAGGTGATGCGCTGGGCCTGAACGGAGGCCAGCTGACGGATGCCGGCGTCATTGTGGGAGACGGCGATCTCGATGAGCAGCAGCAGAGACTGGGGCTGCGAGTAGTAGTTCTTCTGGAGCTCGGCGGTGACGGCCTTGACCTTTTCCGTGTCGGCTGTTGACAGAAGCTGGTCAGTCGGGGTGCTTCTAGTTTTGCAAGGAGAAAACGTCTCTTTTAAGGGACGAAGCGAAGTGAAGGAAAAAAAAAACCGGTGGCTGGGAGCCAGGGTTTCTTCTTCCCTCACCTCGCTTCGTCCCGGTCAGTGCGTGCGGGCAGCCGGGGGTACGGATGTCGCGCGCGACGCAGACGCTCGTCATCGAGAACGAAGGAGAGGGGCACGGAGAGAGACTCACGAATCTGGCTCGCCTGGAGCAGCTGGGCCAACTTGTCCTTGTCCATGATGGCTTGCTTTTTGGGGGGGGAGAGGGGTGAAGAGGGGTGGTAGAGGAGAGGAAAGACGAGGCAAAGAAAAAAGTTGCCCCGCGGCAGAATTTATCAGGCAGTCTGTTGTTTTTTTGGGAAGGGGGGGTAGCCCCGCTACTACTTTCTGTTGCTCTTGCTCATTCGAGTGAGTGAGTGGGTGGTGGGCAGGCACCGGTGGTTGCGCTTGCCGCTGCTGCCCAACCCAAGTCATCGTTTCCTCGTGGGGAGGCGGGCACCACCGGGCACTGAGGCACCACAGAAATTTCCCATTTCGCTGGGCTGCCGTTAGCAGAGCTGGCCTGACGACAGCACACAGGGCAGCGTAGCGCAGAGCAGCACAGCAACTGCTGGAAGGACCCTGGAAAAAATTTCTTTGTGCCCCGCATGACAAGATTGGATGTTCGATAAGATAAGGGGCAGCAGCATAAATGTTTGTGGCGGGGTAACGCGACACGCCCAGTGCGATAGAGCAAATGCGCACCTTCGCACTGTCATTACCTCATCCGGCATCGACCACCCCTGTTGACAGTTGACAGGAGAGTAATATGGAGTGTTGAAGCACATGAGAAGAGGAACATGTTTGTGTATGCTCTGAAGAACATATCCTGACTGACACATTATTTATTTCCAGAATCATACCGATCCAGAATGGCTTCATTCCATCTCGGATAGTCTAAGAGCGAGGGAAACCTCTGGCACAGTGCGACACGGCTACGCCTGCCTTGTAAATCGTGAGGCCAGTTCCAATGCGAACCAGCAAGACTCCCTTCCCCGCACTGTCCATTCTTGCTTTGGATCGTCCATTTTATACTGAACACCATCAACCGCCGATCACCGACAGAGCACTGCGCCGCCCTTGGCATACGCAGCCAGTTCTCATCACCACCTTGCCGTCGACTTGCTGTTGTACTCCCACGGAGATGGTCAGGTTGGCTTCTCGTCAGCGCACCCTAGCGACACGGCGAGATGCTCCCTCCCCCCCTATTCCCCGGCTGACTCAACGGCGACGGTGGGCCAGGTCGACCGTATCACCAACGACAAATGAGGCCATTTGTCCCTGTCGCTGACCATGCGCCCCTAAGACCTGCCTAAAATATGCCATGACACCGACGGACAGCTACCGATGCCATGGGATGACTCAAAACCGAGGCCAAACCGTCTGGCCCTGCTGTGCCCGGCAGCTTGATCACAACGAGTATATACAGACCCCGTCCTCCCTCTCTCTACGCATCAAACTGACTCCTCCAGTCTCATCATACTCACCATGTCGACCGATTCGGCGCCCCAGGTCTATGACCTGCTCATCGTCACCGATGCCACGGCTTCCATGCAGCGCTACCTCTGTGCCCTCCGCCAGGCCCTCCCCGACATCATTCGCGTATCGGCCCTGACCCGCTGCTTCTCCCGCATCGGCATCGTTGCCTACCGCGACTATGTCAAATGTGCAGTCACCGAATGGTCGGGCTGGAACTACCTTGACGACGACGACAGTCACAACGACCAGCTCAGCATCTCCCAGGCAGACCTGATCAGGTTCGCCGACGGCCTCACCACCCACGGCAACTTTGACTGGCCAGAAGCCTGCAAGACCGGTCTCGCATTGGCACACAGTGTCATGCGCGCCGACGCAACCACCATCATGCTTCTCTATGCTGATGCTCCTCCCCATCTCCTCGCCGTGGGCGGCGAAGCTTGCAAAGCCGAAGTTGCCAAGCTGTCGGATCCCACGAGCTTTGACGGCAGCGGCCCGTCATTTGTCGATTGGGTGTTCGCCGCTCGAACTCTCTCTGCCGGTGGCAAGAAGGCCCAAGTCTTTGCCCTCATCGACGCCGACGACATCGAGACGCCTTTCTTGTACCTCGCGACCATGACTGGGGGCAACTACTATCGCCTCATATCGCCTTCGTCAAGTGACATCTCCGACCTATCCATGCACGTGCTGTTGACTTGGATGGGCTTTGACAGCGACAACCACGCCCATATCAACCTTATCGCCACAACCGCCTCTTATCGGGCCACAGAGGGCTGGAACGACCCGTTGACGGAAGACGACGCGAAGCAGGCCAATTTCATCGGCGTGACATCTGCCAGTCGACGGTCGAATCGCTTGACATCCGACATGACTTACACAGAAGTTCTTCACAGTCCCGGGCCCACAGTGGTCGTCAGCAACCGTCGCAGCTCGCCCATGGAGGCGCTTGAAAAACGATACGCTGCCGATGCCGCCTACCGCGTCTTTGCCGCCGAGCAGCTCGCAATCATTATAGAGACCAATGTCTCGGCCATTGCCACCCACCCCGTCTACGGGTCCCTTTGGCGCGCGGTCTGTAACGACAAGGCCAACGTTAATCGACTTGATATTGTTCAATCCTTCGGGCAGGCTGTCGACCGCATCTCCAATGTTGAGAACCGCCAGAAGATGGGGGCGTGGCTTGCACAGTCTTATGATCATACCGCGGCCATCTTGGAAGTCATCAACGACGTGGCCGAGGGTGAACGGTATCCTTGCTTGCTATTCGATCCGACGCAGGACTTCAAGGGCACCCTCAACGGCACATCGGACGATTGCTCGGTGACAGACTTCTCACGAGCAGAGCTTCTAGAGATTGGACGGTCATGTGACCCCAGAATCCTGCGCCGCCTCGGAACGGTGTTGACCCAGCTCACATACGTCGCATCTCAATCCGATCTCCCTGCGCATTTGCGTGATGGGCCCGGTGGTGAGATATCTCGCATCCCCTTGGCTCTTGCGAAGGCTCAACATCAGCGCAAATTCTGGAAGCTCCTGCTCCATGCTATACTCCCTGGTACACAACTTTCCACGCGTCCTGCCGCACTGCTCGCCGCCCTTGCCATACGGATGGGAATCCTGCCGCTGAGGGATGTTGCGGACCAGGAACTGATTTCGTTCAGCGACAAGTGGAACAACCTGACAACGACCGAGACTTGGAATGTAAGCTGCCTGTCCCTGCTTCTCGATGCCGACAACGATTATGAGGCACGCGTGGCGAATGGGACCACGAAGCGCCCGGTACAAGACGCCTGTATTCTACGCGAGGATGATCGCCGAATGTTCCGGACCTTGGTAGACTACAAAATGCTGGAACTCAATCTCCAGACAACTCTCCAGGCAAGGATCGGCTGGCAGCCTTTCAAGTCCAAGGCAGCACTCGGCCCAGTCATCACTTGCCTGTCTTGCGAACTCCCGCGCTCGGTAACAATCATGGGCAAGGGGGGGATTTGTGGGGTCTGTGAGTCCGGTTCACAATGTCGATGTCAACGCTGTAAAACGACAGCTGACCATGAGGACCGCCGACGCGCCAACGTCACGGTGAACGACGATGAGAAAACGGATGCGACCTGGGTCGAGTGCTCTGACTCTAGATGCCGGTCACAGTATGTGGTGTACAACCCAAGCCTGTTGCGGGTACGTCCCAAGTGCTTTTACTGCCTCCATAGTGGGGATGCCACCCTTGGCTTTGGGGCGGCCCCAACCGTGGAGTGCATAACTTGCCTGAACCGCATGATCTGGCCGCATCAATACCGCCCCGATGGGTTTGCAGATGCTTCGTTCCATTGTCCCGCATGCGTTTCGGACCGAGTTACTGTGATCGACTACGAGACGAACGCCAGCAGCATCAGGGAAGAAAACGGGTCCGGTTGGCTACTTCGCAATGCCGACAATACTCTCCAGGAGCCCTTCAATGGTCGCTCGTTGTTTCACACCATTTCCAACGTCGAGAAGCCCGGCGCGCTTGCCTCGAACGTTGAGGTGCTTCCCAGGGCCGCAACCAAGCTGACGATTCGGGGCAAAACCATCCAAAACCAGGAAGCCTTGCTTGCATGCCTCCAAGGCTGGGTCGATAAACGCCGTTCTGAGTCTGGCACTTGTACGCTATGCTTCTCCGATATTCGCAAGACGGATCTCCACCCCGCGTGCGGCAGGAAGGGGTGCACTTCCACAATTTGTGGCTCATGCTTGGACGGCTGGTATGGTCTCAATACGCGCGGGAAGATCCTCAATCTGCCGGCTCTGTCGTGTCCGTTCTGCAGACGACAGCCTACAGCGCGTACAGCAGGCAGGTTCGGACTCGTTCATCTCGGTGGACTTCGCGAGGCAGTCGCGAACCCTGCCTGGATCTACGCCTGGTGCCGTGGCTGTGGCTTCGCAAAGGAATTTGCTGAGCGGGTCTGCGCCCAGGGCGCGCCTGCCGATGTTCAAGACTGGCGGTGTCAAGAATGCGAGACTCAGTACGCTGAGCGGCATGGCAAGATAACACCCTTGGTGGCCCGCGAATGTCCTGGCTGCGGCACCATGACACAGAAAGAGAGCGGCTGTGATCATATTACGTGCCCTAACTGCAAGTCGCATTGGTGCTTCCAGTGCGGGAAGGATGTCGGCCAAGAAGATATCTACCGTCACCTGAGCGTTGATCATGGAGGTTGGTGGGGTGGGCAAGAGTATGACGATGACTTTGACTGGGATTACGAGGAGTATGAGGATTGATGACCTCGAGGTCTTGTGCCCACCACTGCCCTTTCGAACCCGAGCGTTATCTATATTTTAGTACGATGAGAGCAGTTGAACATCCTAATTGAACAATACACCTCACATGGAAATGGTATGGGAGTGTGTGAAAGTGAGTTATTACCGGGCAGGCGGACTAATCCGACACTCTCTGAGGCCAAGCGGGCTTTCTCCGTTCTTCTCCGTCCTGGCCGCCGATCACGACATTCCCGCCCCCCGCATCGGAAAACCGACTCCCACTACAAAGGCCCCAGCCAATCCAGTTGGGTGTATTTGACACCGCGATCACCGTTTATCAAGCTCATGTCGAGGACCTTTAAATTCCATTCCCGCCATTGCTTTGTGCAGCCAAATATTGCATCATGACAGAACAACAAACAGCCTCAGGCCAGGCCAACCCATTGGCCGACTATGACCTCTCAACGCCCATCTCCACATCCCAAGGGGGCCTCCGCCAGGGCCTCACCTCCTACGGCGACGCCCACTTCTCTCTGTTTCTCCGCAAAGTGTTCATCAAGGCCCTCGGCTACAGCGATGATGCCCTCTCACGTCCCATCATCGGCATCGTGAACACCTACTCCAGCTTCAACCCTTGCCATGCCAACATTCCACAGCTCATCGAAGCTGTCAAGCGGGGTGTTCAGCTAAACGGCGGGTTGGCCGTGGACTTTCCTACCATCAGTCTGCATGAGTCCTTTTCAAGCCCTACATCGATGTATTTACGGAACCTCATGAGTATGGATACGGAGGAGATGATCGCGGCACAGCCATGTGACGCTGTCGTGCTGATTGGAGGTAAGTCTGAGATGCTCTGAGGGCTGACCCCTTCCCGAACCCTCGCTAACGATCTAGGCTGCGACAAGACGACTCCAGCACAGCTCATGGGCGGCATCTCCGCCAACAAACCCATCCTGCACCTTGTCACGGGCCCTATGATGCCGGGAAGCCACAAGGGCGTTCGAATCGGAGCCTGCACGGATTGTCGTAACAACTGGGCCAGCTTTCGTGCAGGGACAATCGATATCGAGGACATCTCTGCCATCAACGATGAGCTCGCACCAACAGTAAGTCATCTGCAGGTCACCTCTTACACCGTCACTGACCGCCCAGGCCGGCACCTGCGGCGTCATGGGTACGGCAAGCACCATGGCCTGCATCCTCGTCGCCCTGGGCCTCATGCCGTTCAGAGGCGCCTCGGCCCCCGCCGTCTCCTCGGCCCGCCTCCGCATCGCCGAAGAAACGGGCGCCAACGCCGTCGCAGCCTTCAAGCAGCAGCTCAAGCCCCAGAAGGTGCTCACCCGCGAGTCCTTTCTGAACGCCATCACCATCCTACAGGCCATCGGCGGCTCCACGAATGCAGTCGTCCACCTCATGGCCATCATCGGCCGCCACCCTGCCGTTGCCGGCACCATCACCCTGGACACGGTCGACGAGATAGGCCGCAAGACGCCCCTGCTCGTGGACCTGAAGCCCAGCGGCGACAAGTACATGACCGACTTCCACGACGCCGGCGGCATGGTCGCCCTTCTGCACGAGCTGCGGCCGCTGCTGCACCTCGACGCCCTGACGGTCACGGGGCGGACCCTCGGCGAGGAGCTGGACAGGGCGCCGTACAGGCCCGTGCCGCGCGAGAGCCTCGTCAGCTGCATCCAGCTGTTCAACGAGCCGCTGCACCCGGCGTCGTCGCTCGTCGTGCTCCGCGGCAACATCGCCCCCGGCGGCGCCGTGATGAAGGCCAGCGCGTCGAAGGACCGTCGGCTGCTGCAGCATTCCGGACCCGCGGTCGTGTTTGCTGGGTCCGCGGACCTGGCGAGGCGCATCGACGATCCGGATCTGGAGGTCACGGCCGACAGCGTGCTGGTGCTGCAGAACATTGGACCGGTGGGCAACCCGGGCATGCCGGAGGCCGGGCTGATTCCCATCCCGAGGAAGCTGGCGGCGCAGGGCGTGATGGATATGCTTCGCCTGTCGGACGGTCGGATGAGCGGCACCGCAGGGGGAACCATTGTGCTTCACATCTCGCCCGAGGCGGCGGATCCGGAGTCTGTGCTGGGCATCGTGAGGAACGGGGATGTGATTACATGTGATGCGAACGGGCGGACCATCAGTGTCGATATATCGGATGAGGAGATTCAGAAAAGGCTCAAGGAGAAGAAGGCAGTCGTGGCCGAGCAGGAGGCTCGGGAGGACGGACAGCAGGGGTCTTGGACAGCGAGGAAGAAGATCAGGGGATACAGGGGGTTGTACATGCGGTCGGTGAATCAGGCACAACAGGGGGCGGACTTTGACTTCTTGACGGCTGCTGGGCCGCCTGAAGGTCGTGAAAGCTGAGGAATATGGGTACGTAGTTTTGGGAAGTCATACATTGTACAAAAGCTGGAATCGGGGTTTGAAACTCTCAAAACTGTGACTTGCACTGACAGTTTCATGTAAGACACGGTGGTTGCTTTTCTAGGATATGACGGCAATTAAAAGCTTGACGATGAGCTATGAACACGCAAGTAGTTGGAACCGTCGAGCTTTGTAAGACCTTTTTCAAAGTTATGACCTCAGCTCGAAGTTCATGGTGTCTCCTTCACCTCCCTTAGCAGCCGTAGTCAATGCAAATCTGAGTCGTTGCAGCCATGCAGTCCATCTGACACGGCAGTGTCTGGCGAGGACGTCCGCTGCATCCGGTCGTGCAGGCGATGTTCTCTTGGAGAATGCACTGATGTTGGCCGTCAGGGTAGGGGCATTCGCGCTTCGACAGGCGACGGGCAAACTCGGCTTCGGGAACCGGATTGGTAGCGGGAGCGGCAGTGGCGACAGCGGCCAGAGTGAGGGCGAAGAGCTGGGAACGGTCAGGGGAGCTGGTAGTAATTCATTACTCTTATCAGAAACATACGGTTTGGAGCTGCATCATGAAGCGTATTCGGATCTGCAATGCTGTCGAACGAATTTGTGGTGCGTTCGAGGCTGGCGGAATGCAAGGAAATATGGCGTACGTTGGTTCTACATCATGCCACATCCTTATTTGCGAGTGCGGCAACCCTTTTGTAGTAGACAAAAGCAACTCCACAACCTTTCCGTGTCATAGCCGAGCTCGGAGTTCCGAAGGATACCTAGGTATTCCTACAAGGCCCAAAAGCCAGTGTTGCAACACATCCTTCGCTCTCGACGAAGGAATCGAACCTAGCACCAGTGACCCCCTTTCGGCCGCTCACAACGACAGGAACTGACACTAAGCCTGATTTTGCCATCCTTTAAGGCTCTTGGCTGAGGTCAGCCCGGCACTTCACCCGTTGAAGGATCGTGGTGGAGCCCATTAAACGACGATCCCCTCCGCCGGTTACTATTTCTTATCAGATCAAGTTTTCATGGTGAAGATCGCGACATCCCGGTCCCCATGACCAGTTTGAGTTGTCTTGAAATGTATGCGGGGACTAATGACGCAAAGAAATGCGCCGGGAGGCAGGCCCGGTGACGACGTCCTGCTACAAAAGTAGCCAGAGCGGCTTGCACAAGTCTCCTGTTCTGGCGTGTGGGTTTGCGCTGCTTAGACTATTAGGGTCGGTAGCTACTGTTATCAGGTATGTTCAATGCTCACAGGCCGCATACAGTTGCTCGCATTGCTGAAGTCTTGACGGGTCAAAATGGATCAACGTTGATAATGCTCTGGCGACTTGCATTGCAAAACTATTAATTTCCCTTCAATCAAGAAATTTCTATGGGCTCTATCTAATAGAGATTATACCTAGTTCGGCATAGTTTCTAACCCCTTCAATCAGGAGCTTCTACAAGGCTCTACCAGAGGTTCTAGCCAGTCTACCACAGGCTCTAAACGTTCTCCCCAAGGTTCACCTTGCTCTATCAGAGGTCCAAGCTTTCCCCCCAGAGGTGAAACCTGGTTCTATCAGAGGTCCAAGCTGTTCCCCCAGAGCTAAAACCTGGTTCTATCGGAGGTTCTCCACGTTCTCCCAAAGGTAAAACCTGGTTCTATCAGAGGTTCTGCACGTTCTTCAGGACCTTCCACCTCGTTCTATCGGACCTAAATAACAAATACACTTCAATTTTCAAAGCCCTATACGCGCAAGTAACAACAGTGCGTGATGCGCGGTCCATGCTCTCGAATAGACAGACCATGACCTCTCATACCTGATGATACCTTCACGCCGGTTGGGTGCAGCGGTCACTCACCTGAACATGAGCGGTGCTGAAGCCCCTGCCGGATGCTGACTAATACAGTCCTTCCTGGCGAGTGGTGGAGTCGTCTCATTTCATTCCCGTCGCAGGATCCATCCTTCAATGCTGCCCCTTTCTCAGGCGCGACTTCACCATGCGGCTCCTAGCAGCTTAAGTCGACATCATCAGAGCTTAAGGACAGCATGCAAGATGCTGAAGCCTATGCAATGTTTATGGGCATTTCTCTCCTTTTTTCTGACCTTTGAGCATGTCGCCGCTGAACTACCGTCCAACGCCATTGAGCTCGACCTCGTCTTCCCTCGCGCTGGCGGCGTTTACGCCGAGACGGAAAAGGGCCTGCCGATTCTTCTGTCGCTGCAAAATCCAAATGTCGCGTATCACTACGGTTGGAGCCTCGAATGGTCTGTGTCTCACGCGACACCCGAGACCGCCCGCTTTTGGAACATGGGCTTCTTCGGCGCCGCGCTGAAGAACGACACTAAATTCGAGGGTAACACCACTTTCGAGAGCGACGTGATAGGAAAGCTCCCTGCCGGCGAGTATCGTCTCATCTTCGACTTCAGAATGGGCATATGGTGCTCATTCCGCCCCGGCGAGATCGAGTACAGCTCAAATCCGCGCCTCAATAAGGGCAACTTCACCTTCACCGTCGCCAAGGACGCGCCGACGCCGACGTTCACCGGCACCTGTCCCTCATCGGCTCGGCGAGCTTCTCGGAATTAACGACGTGGCATGGTCTCATGCCGTCGCTCGATCCGCCGCCGGAGACGACGAGCTCTTGCGTCGTGACGGCTAACATTACGCACGAGGTGCAGCCATGTAGTGCGACGGCCAGTGAGGCGCAGGAGATGAGCCTTTCGAGTCGGTTGCAATGGGGAGAGGCGTACGCGACGGAGGAAGCAAGTCCTTCGCAGACTGGGGCCGCGAGCTCAGCGTTGTCAAGGGTGGGGGTTGTTGCCGTCGCCGGCATGATCGCCATCATGGAGAGCATTGTCTGAATCTTGATGCATCGGTTGGGCCCTCTGGCTTTCACGGTCACCGATGATGGGCGTCATCGTCGCTATCAGCAAGTGCGCAGTACCGCAGCCTGTGATGAAGCCAGGACTTCACTTTTCTCGCTGGGGTTGGATGGAATGACAGGACATCGGGGCGCCCGGCCATCAATAAAAGAAGGTCGCCACAAATAAGAAGATCGATTGACCCATACATCCACGTCCGACAGACAGCCCGTATTTCCCCGGTTCCGAGCCAAGCATGCTAGGCTTCCAGATTTACTGAAGATTATTCTCCGCGGAAGAGATCTCGCCAAGACGCTTGTCGAAACCAGAAACAGGCCCGCGCGACGAGGTTTTCACTGTGATGCGTTTGGAAGGACAGTCGCCGTCGGGGTAAAGGGTTAAGCGCAACCGACTTGTAGTAGGCGTCAAGTGTGTCCTCCCGTAACTCAATTGCGACGGTCGTGAGGCTGGCAGCATGTAACCGAGGGATTTCCCAGGATGAACCCAGTGAGTTCGGCTCTCGTGAATGATCCTCTTTCACCGCCGTCCTTAAACTCCCGGGCGGAAGTTCGTCAACAAAAGAGCAGATTGGCCGAGCACGGTGGATCGTGGACGGATGCAACGGAAGATGGCGATTCATTCCAGAAAGCGTCTCGGCATGTAGCGCCTTTGCCAGGGGCCTGCTCACGCCTCAACGCTCTGTACGAGGTCCCACAAGGCGCCCCTAGTGCACCGGGCCGCCGAAAAAGCTTTTCGGAGATCTGGGCAAGTACCGTGCCCCGTCGCCGAGACCGCGACACCTGCGGGCGTGAATCTGCGCCGCCGAACACTGTCGACGCCTCTTGCCTTGGCCGTCTCTGCGTACCTCTCATCTACGTCGGGGAAAGAAAAAGCAGCATGGATTCCCACGACCTTCTCTGCACCAAGTCGAGGTTTTTCTTGAAAAAAATCTCCACCGTCTTACCACATAATCCGCGATCGGGTGACGGCCGTGGATCCCCATAACGTAACGCGGCTCATAGCGCGGCCCACCGACGACGGGGCCGGGTCGCCGGCATTGTCTCCAGTCAGAAACGACCAAGACGGCCTCCGCATGGATGAACGAGAATGCCCCGGCTTCGACAATCCCTTGAATGACTTGAAATTTATGTTATGAGAAGCTCTCGATTCGCTAGATCCGGGAAAAGGCACGTCAGAGGGCACGTTCCTGGGCTCCTGGGCCCTTACCCCAAACCATCATGATCCCTAAATCCGCTGCCCACGGGGCTGTCGACACTACTCCATGGGGGAGGAGGTAAGCGTATGCTGGAAATACCTCCCTTCTCCATCTGAGAAAACGGGGCGCCGGAATCAAATCGGCGGCGGGAAGTCCGTTAGACTATCAGAGTTTCCACATCGACGCCCCCTACAAATATTCCGCCGAGAACCACCGCGAAATTTTCATCCAGGTTCACAGTTCTGGTCGTCGCTTTCTCCAAACCACGCGTCCGCTCTCCTCACGCCTGGCCTCCCTCTGCCTCCTGCTCCCTCGTACCAGCTCTTCTTGAAGCATTTTATCACACGCTGTCTTTCGTCTGACGGACGTGCGCACTGCTTCGAACACGAGCTCGGTTCCCCCCCAGGACGCGCAAGAGGACGCCAAGACCGGTCGACTCAACACCACACGCGTCATGTCTGCCCCTGTCGACGATCTGTCTGTCCCTCAGGAGCAGCGTCAGCTGTCCATCCACGAGGCCGGCGCTCCTGCGGACGGCAGCAACAAGGCCGAAAATGAAGGGGTCGACACGACCACCGACCTGAAGCCTGCCGAGGGTGATGAGCCCCCAACAAACATCTTCAACCAGGGCGGCCAGAACTACCGCACCCTCGGCCGGTGGGACACCGTCTTTGTCCTCATCACCAACCAAGTCGGTCTTGGTATTCTGTCTCTTCCTGGCTGTCTCAAGGTCCTCGGCGTCGTCCCCGGTGTCATCGCAATCATCGGCCTGGGCTCCATTTCCGCCTACACCGCCTACATCCTGCTCCAGTTCTACCGCCGCTACCCTCATGTCGTCAACATTGTCGACATGTGCCGCATAATTGGCGGCAGGCCCCTGGAAGTTGTTGCTGGATTCGGCCTTTTGATCAAGGTCATGATGACCTGCGCATCTGCAGCCGTCACCTTGTCCGTGTCGTTCAATACGCTCAGCGGCCACGCTTTCTGCACCACCATCTTCATCACCATCGCTGTCATTGCTTGCTGGATCTTGTGTATGCCCCGAACTGTCAAGTTCGTGTCGCAGAGTGGCATTCCCTCGACTATCAGCATCCTCGCGGCGGCCTTCATCGTTATCATCAGTCTGGGCGTCTCGCAGCCTTCGCAGGCGCCGCCTGGCTGGGACAAGGAGATTGCCGTTATAGGAAAGCCTACCTTCCGCGAGGGTCTCAACGCCTGCCTGAAGATCTGCTACGCCTACGCAGGTAACATCTCATGGGTACGTCGTCTGATTAATACCGCTTGTCCCTGACCAATAGACTAACATGACCAGGTTGGCTACATGGCCGAGATGCGCAACCCCAGCCGCGACTTCCCTGTCGCCCTGGCCTGCCTCGAGATCTTCTCCATCACCATCTACACCGTCATTGCCATCGCCATATATTGCCTTGCAGGCGACTACACCACCTCCCCGGCCCTGGGCTCAGCCCCCATCACGTCCGCCAAGGTAGCCTACGGCGTCGTCCTCCCTGCCGTCTTCGCCACCGCCATGGCTTTCGGCCACACGGGCATCAAGTACATGTATGTCGTCGCCATGCGCACCATGAAGTCGACCCACCAGGTCACCGACCGCAGCGTCAAGTCCTGGGGCACCTGGTTCGCCTGCGTCACGCTCTACTGGGTCATCGTCTGGGTCATCTCCAACGCCATCCCCATCTTCGACTCGATCCTGTCCATCTCGTCCGCGACGACGATTGCCTGGTTCACATTTGGCCTGAGCGCTATTTTCTGGCTGCACCTGAACCAGGGCCAGTACTTCAAGAACTGGAAGAAGGGCGCCCTGACCATTTTCAACTGCCTGCTCATCGTGCAGTCGCTCTTCATGAATGCCGGTGGTCTGTGGTCGTCGATTACACAGCTGGTCGACATATTCAACAACGACAGCAGCAGTGTCAGAGGAGCGTTCTCTTGCGGTGATAACTCTGTGTTCTGAGCGTCATGATATCCGATTGGATTCTTTGTACATATTGCACCACATAATCGAGATGCCAGATTTTCTCAACCCTTGCCCGGTGCTCTCAGTCCTTTATACTCTCTCCAGAGACCCAGAAGCGAAATGCTAGTGCTGATCGCGTTGATCCTGGGACCCCATACTGATTGTCATTCGCCGAGCGCCTCAAGGGCCGAGTCCTAGGACATACCTCCGGGTTGTGGGTCACGAAAGATCAATTCCAATTTGACGCTTTCTAAAGCATTAAGCTGTTGTTCCTGGCTAACCACTGACGCACTCCGTTGTCCCGACGTGATTGGCGTGCACGTTCTCTCAATGGGCAATTGAATGGACTGAGCCGCCCCTCGACGGATGGTCTGCTCCAGGGCCGGACATATGTCCGGCATGTGGGCCGAGAGCTGTGGCCCTCAGTATCCAGTTTTCACTGCTCTGGTCGGAAGTTTCGCCAGTCAACGATAATTGGACCATCAAAGTTCCACCATGGTGCGTGGACACGGGAGACATAGCTCCGGTCTACGATGGTATCACAAGCAGACTGCTTCATGTCGTTAAGGCTGATGTCATGTACATTTTTTTTGTAGGACCTCACGTACTGTTTCTCGGCCAGCTTGCAAACTGTTCAGTCAGTATAAAGACGCTGAATACGCCAGAGACAAGAGCGCGTGAAACTTTCCGTCTCTAAAACGCCTCAATCATCCCAAAGAGCTTGGTCAAAGCCGTTGACACGACGTTTGCAAGCAAACACTCACACAGCACTATGCCTCCGACACGGCAACACTCGACTCGCACTACAAACACGCAAGCTACCCAGGCTACACCAGAGCGTCTCCTGGAAAATGGGGAAGTCATGAAGGCCATAGAAAGGGCGCCGATATGCCTGAGTGATCGATTGGAACACTTCACTTGGGTAAGATCAATCTTCCTCGCCGCATCCGATCCCAAGACAAGCTGACCATCGGACAGGCATGGTACTCTGTACCCATGACGACAACAAGCATCAGTCTCATGCTGTCATCTGAAGTCCAACCTCATGCGTTTCCTGGCCTCGATACTATTGCCAAGGCCATTTACATCTTTGGTCTCGTGACATTCCTCTTCGTCACGGCATGCATCATATATCGGTTCATCCGTTGGCGGCACACCCTCCGGGAATCTATTATCCACCCAACCGAAGGTCTATACGTCGCGGCCGTCTGGCTATCTCTGTCGAACATCATACCCGGAATGGCCCGCTGGGGCATTCCAAGCTGCGGACCTTGGCTCATCGTGGCCTACAACATCTCGTTTTGGGTCTACTTTGCCTGCACTTTCCTGAGCGCCCTATTCCACTACGCCCTACTCTACACGCTCCCTGAGCTGCGCCTGGAAGACATGTCCCCATCCTGGGATATGCACATTTTCCCTTTCCTCATGTGCGGCAACATGGCCGCCGTTGGCGCACCACACCTATCACCGAACCAAGCAACACCCATGCTGGTAGGCGGCCTCACGGCCCAAGGCCTCGGCTTCTTCATCTCCATCTTCATGAACGCGAATTACCACCGACGCATGATCCAGTGGGGGTTTCCCAGCCCAAAGACACGGCCATCCATGTTCATCGCAGTCGGGCCCCCGGCGTTCACGGCCCTCGGCGTCCTGGGCCTGGCGGACGCGTTTCCTGGCGCTTACATCGACTACTTTGGCACCAATGCCTTCTCCTCGGTCGAAGGCCAAGCAATCACGATCCAGGTGATGCACGTGCTGGCGGTCTGCACCGCCATCTTCGTCTGGTGTCTTGCCTTTTGGTTCATGTGCATCGCTGTCGTGGGCATGATTCTCTCTTGGAACGAGCCGACGTTTAGTCTTGGATGGTTTTCATTCGTATTCCCGATCACCGGTTTCGTTATTGCGACGTTGATGCTAGGAGACTCGTTTCAATCGACAGCCATTGAGTGGGTAGGGACCATCTTGACTATCGTCCTCGTGGTTATTTACGTGCTCATTATGGTGCGAGTTGTTATCGGCCTGAAGGCCAAGGAGCTGATGTGGCCCGGGAAGGACGAGGATGTGTATCAGCACGAGAGAAAGGCGAAGACAATCATGAAGGACTTGGGAAAGTGGCGATCAAAGGACGTCGAGGAGGGCACATAGACATGTGTTGGCGTTTGATGTGAATGAGAATTGATACTCCAAGCGACTCGCTGTGGTTCATAGTCTGCGAAGTGGCAGCTTCATGACTTTTTTCTTCGGGACTTTAACACCTTAGCCAGAAAGTTCGCATTTTCAAGTTTAGCCAGCGATCCTTTGCATCCCCAATAGGCCAAATCATGGTGCAGCCGTGGGTTGACGTAGGAGCGGAAACAGCCCGTCCGTCAGGAGGGCTGGAAAAGGCTGGCATATTTGGTGGTGGGGTCACGAACGGGCATTATCCGTCGCGGGCGAACTCCGCACTTGGTTTTGCCATGAAGGTGTACATGTGCCATCACATTCATATCCATTATTCCGTGTTATGTATCTCAATCTTCAACCGAGCTGTCTCCAGAAGCCATATTGCTCGATCAAAATTCTCAATCCCTTGCAATTAAATCCCTTGAGCCACCGCAAACTACCCACACCTCACGCAGCTCCCACCATGCTCGACCTCACAGGCAAAGTGGCACTTATCATCGGCCTCGGCCAATCTGGAGACGAGGGCTGGGGCATCGGCGCCGCGACTGCCGTCCTCTTCGCCCGCCAAGGCGCCGTCATCTTCGGCGGCAACCGGTCGCTCGCATCTACCGCGAAGACCAAAACTACGATCGAATCCGAGGGAGGCATCTGCGACATCGTAGCCACGAACGCTACAGACTCGGGCTCTGTGAAAGCCCTCGTCGAAGCCTGCCTGAAGAAACACGGGCGCATCGATATCCTAGTTGCCAACGTCGGCGGGTCCCAACCAGGCTGCCCGGCGACCATGTCGGAGGACGTCTGGGACTCACAAGTGGATTTGAATCTCAAGAGCGTCTATCTGGCATGTCATCATGTCTTGCCCGTCATGGAGAAGCAGGGGTCGGGGTCTGTGGTGTGCGTTTCGAGCATCGCGGGTCTGCGATACATTGGCAAACCGCAAGTTGCCTACAACACGACCAAGGCGGCGGTGATGCAGTTTGTGAAGACGACGGCGGTTCTTTACGCAGATAAGGGAGTGCGATTGAATACCGTGGTGCCTGGTCTTATGGACACGCCTTATACAAAAAACCTAGCCCAGCGATTTGCAGCCTCTGCCAGCACAGAGCAATCCGGGAAGGGCTCCGGAGAGGAGAGATATCAGGCATTTAGGAGTATGCGCGAAGGCCAGGTTCCTATGAAAAAGATGGGTGATGCTTGGGATGTCGCCAATGCTGCGTTGTTTCTTGTCGCGGATGAGTCGAGATATATCACGGGGCAGAAGATCGTGGTTGACGGGGGCATTACAAGTTCAACGGGGCGCATCTAGTGACACATGATCATTCTTGCCTAGTTTTTAGCTTTTCTGGTCACATTGCGCGAAGTTAAAAATACATCTCATACTTTGCAAAACTATCTACAAGGCCAGTAATGCTTCTGTGGGGTTCAACATTAGCACCTCTCTGGGCCACTCGTTGTCGTGTGACCTTTCCGGGCATTCCATGTTTGCTATAGATCTAGAAGGTGAACCATGCATCACGTCGAATTTCGATTGGGTGCACTCTCACTCAGTGTGACGACACTTGAAAGTCTTCGGCAGGCGCTCCAGGTGCCGGTGAGCCTTTGAAGATCCTGGGATTTCCTTGGGCGGACAAGTCCGTCGACCTGGCTGCACTGAGAGCAGTGGAGTGCGGGCTTTTCCGCATTTGCGGCTGATCTCCGAGACGGTGCCCGCCACGTCTCTGGGCAAAAGACTCCACACAAATCGTCCTCGACAGCATATGAATGGCTCGACAACGAGCGCAGCAGCAGCTTCTCTCCCAGACATCATCCCAGCGCAGCGTGATTTACCAGCAGCCATCATGACCATCATCCACATCGGTAAGCCTTTTTTGCCCGGCCGTCGAACTCGTGACATCTGAAGCTAAAGAGAATTTAGTCCTCTTCAAGTTCAAGCCGGAAGTCTCCAAGGAGCACAAGGAGACCTTCATGCACGAGTTGAGACAGCTCCGTTTCCTGTCATGCGTCAAGGACCAGAACCTCCACGTCGGCAGCCCCTCGATCACAGATCCGATTGAGAAGAGCAAAGGGTTTGAGATTGCCCTCGTCAGCTATCATCCCGGACCAGCGGCGTTGGCGGAGTATCAAGCAAGCAAAGAGCACGAGAGGTACGTAAACGCTTCCAGGTCATGATCTCAACGATCGCCTGTATCGCCCTGAATGAGGGAGATCGCAGGCGTTCTCTTACTACAAGATGAGGTCGAGAACTAATCTGCTACAGGGTGACGAGCACATATCTGTGGCCATACAAGGAAGACGTTGTCAGGTTCGATTTTGAGATTGGCAACAGCACGGAGGAAGAGCGCCTGGGAGAAATGATGGCCTACGCGGCCCTGAAGAATATTGGTTGCTGAAAGCATTCTTGATATTAATTCAATGCAGACTCTGTGCGCCAGGATCAACAGAAACAGCGTGTTCAATTTGTTCCAATCGAGGTCGTCGGATACGTCGGGATGAAGTCGTCAAACAAGCTCCTCATGGCAGCATCTAAATCATTTGCATCGCCCAAGAAGCTTTCATCCCCGAACAGACCTTCAGATCCAAACATGTCAAAGAGGCCGTCTCCAAAGTCAGGATACGTGGGCATGACTGCTGTATCAGCTGTCGAGAAGACCCCCATGCCATCGTTTGTAGTCGTCGGATCGGATGGCAGTCGGCCACTCGATGCAGCTGAATCGGCATTAACTCCGAGGGGGGCGCCGTCGGGTCTTCTCGACGAACTCCGATCGTCCGACCCCTGGTCTCTGCTTTTGAGCGAAGCAGCAAGATTCCGACCCAGTTCCTCGAGAATGTCTCGGCAGCGCTTTGCCCCAGACCAGTGCTCCCCGGTTGCACTGAGGACGTTCAGACCTTTGCCGAGTTCGATCAGGAGACCGTCTGGCTTCAAGGCCCAAGCCATTGCGAGTTCTGGCTCGGCCTTGACGCAATACAGTAATGTGATCATACTGAGGACGACGGAGTAGAAAGACAGCCAACTGTGGACAAGCTGGTTCTCCTTGTACATTCGGCTGTAGAGACCCAGGGTCTCCAATGCCGTTTCGTGACAAAGCGTCAGTGACTGTGTCGAGGGGTTTGGAATCGCAGGGCTCGGGCGCAGAAGCACCATCTTCAAATTCAAGTACCGCGATCGACACACGGAAGTCATGTGGTCTTCAGAGCTGTTGACGGGAGTGCTCCTCGGAGTTGGAGTGTCGGCAGACCATTGTTCAAGCTGTTGCAACATCTTTTGATGCCAGTCGTTGATGTCCATTACGGCAGGATAGGCATATCTCGGAGCGTCACGAACGACACTATTCGCGACGTACTTGATCTCGGAATTGAGCTTTGTAAGCTTGAATAGATGAATCGAGAATGGTAAAGTAGTCGTGTTCGATTGGGGAAGTACCGAAAGTGAAGCATGTGTTCCCATGACAGAAAGTGAGCTATCAACGACATCCTCTGGCAGCTAATGAGAAGTCAGTCTGTGCATATGCCCACGTAGTCTCGTTTGAACACCCTTGACTTACTCGAAGGTCGCAAGCCTCGTCTCGCAGGCCAATGGGCCGCCCCATCATAGTAGCAATCTGCCTGTCCAACATCATGACTACCCAAAATATCCTGGTTCGCAAGTGTTGCTGCAGTTCCGTGATACCAGAACTCGTGGTTATGTTTCGCTGCAAACCAAGGTCCAACACAGCGGCAATGCACTGATAGTTGAGATACCAGACATTGAGACGCATGTTGGGACAGTGCAGGGTAAATATGAGTAACAAGAGGAGAGACTGCAGCCCCTGAAGGGAATTGTCAATGTTCAAGCGGTCGAAATGCTCGAGCGCGGCAAGACTATACGACTCTGCCGGGAGCTTGACCTTGTGTTGTTGCGACAGAACTGTAGCGCCGAGAGCCAACACCATAAAGATGTGGAATAACGAAAGTTCTCGCTGGGAATTGGGATTTTCATAGGCTCGAACAAGGTCTGCCATGAAGCTGGGCGGGTGTAGGATAGGATACTGAGGGTGCATGATCTCGAAGTATGCAGTCGCGAGTGACAAGGCTTGATCGAGAGACGGCAAGGGTAAAGGACCTTGAAGGGATTCCACTAAGGCGGTCGGTAGTGTGGCGATATGAGGAGGTGACAATCTATCGGCATTCAGACGAAAAGCCCCTCGTCGACCGGGGGCCAACATGAGCCGTGCCAAGAAATGGCCACTAGAAGGTCCGATGTACCGTGGATCTTGAGAGCTGTTCAACGAGACAAGACCAATCTCATGAGATAGTAGGCCCGTAGTGTGAGTTGACGCTTCTGGCTGAGGTCTATTCGAGACAGCTGCTCTCTGAGTAGTCTGTCCGTCTCCTACAGTAGGAGTCGGCAACTCTTGCACGTGAATTGTTTCATCGAGAGTACTTTCGCCGTCCAAGTCGGCTTCCAACGATGAGTCTTGGGTCAAATCGACGTCTGGGCATCGATCTCTGATGATATTCTCAAGCCAGGAGACGCGGCTTTTGAGCTTGGAAATTTGACTGCAAGGTATGTTAAAAGATGCTCGAGAGCAGACGTTCACAGGAAAAAGCAGGCGGCCTTACGCTCGAGAATAGTCACTCATACGAGCGCTGTCTCCCATGACGCACTCAACAGCGGCCCGCTGACAGCTTCCACAACTAGGCGACTGTCCATCGCACTACGGAAAACCGCATTAGCAGACTCTCTTCCGGCGGACTGTCGCCGAAATGAGGGTCCCAGTTCCCGGGGCATAATCATCGGAGGGCCGATGGAGGGACGTCACGTACCCGTATTTTTCGACGCTGACATCTCTCGCAAGCGAGGCGGAGCCTGGCATTACGTCGCGATTCTTTGGAGGCCCGCCGTGCACTGTCTGTGCCAGCCATGACCCTAAATTCATGTCCCGAGATGGAGTTGGAAGCAAAGAAACTGAGTTGTGACGGAAACTATCCGAAGAATTCGGATCGAGCGGGGAACCCCCGCTAATCTGAAGCTAAATCATCGGGAAGTGTCCGCATCCGTTTTCACACACCCCGCACAGTACGGCGTGTTTCCGGATTTATCACGATCTCTCTTCTTGATTCCGAGTGAGGATCCTCGTCGCCCTTCTTTGCATTCATAGTTACCAGAAGTCCACCTCGAATCCCAAAATTCCTTTCATCATCTGTGATTTGAGCCCTCGCTTGGTTCAATCCACTCTGTTCACACCAGGCGAAGCGATACCCGCACAGACGTTCTAAGACCCAGGTTCACCGCATATCAGGCGGTCAATTGCCCAATTCGGCAAACAAAAGCCGGCACGAACGTATCCGCCCGGCATCATGGCCGCCCAAGGAGAAGCCCCTGAATCCGCCAAGATCTATGTCGAAGCAAAGGAAGCGACTCGCTTTGTCGAAGCAGTGTTGCGCGGAAATGGAGTCCCTGCGGAAAATGCCGCCATTGTCGCCAAGTATCTCGTCGCCGCGGATTTGCGAGGCGTTGACACCCATGGGTACGCGCAATCCTCGAGGACATGACTCTGTCAGTCTGAGCGGTAGAGCAGGGCAGCTAGCTAACTGGGCACAGGATCAATCGCATCCCGTCTTACATGGAGCGTATCCGCCAGGGCGTGCTCAACCCTGCCGTGCAACCCCAGCTCCGCCATGTCACACCCGTTGTTGCTCACGTTGACGGGCAGAATGGTTTCGGCTTCGTCGCAGCCCATGTAGGCATGGCAGCCGCCATTGAAGCCGCGCGGGTCTACGGCATCGGCATGGCCAGCGTTGCGCACTCGAACCATTTCGGCATGAGCGCCTGGGTGGTCCAGCAAGCCCTCGACGCCGACATGATGAGCCTCGTCTTCACCAATTCGAGCCCAGCCCTGCCCGTATGGGGCGGCAAAAGCAAGCTCATGGGCGTGTCACCCATTGCCTGCGGCGCGCCCGGGGGGGACAAGCCCTTCATCCTCGACATGGCGCCGTCGGTGGCAGCCAGGGGGAAGATTTACAAGGCCAAGCGCAGGGGCGAGAAAATCCCCCTCGGCTGGGCACTTGATGCGGAGGGAAGGCCGACGGACGACCCCGAGGCGGCTCTGGGAGGTGTCATGCTGCCCATGGGAGGGCCGAAGGGATCTGCACTGTCGATCATGATGGACGTCTTCTCGGGCGCGCTGTCCGGGTCTGCGTTTGCCGGCGGCGTCACGAACCCCTACGACCCGTCAAAGCCGGCTGATGTCGGCCATTTCCTCATGGCGATCAAACCCGACCTGTTCATGAGCTTGGAAGACTTCCGCGAGCGCATGCAGCACCTCTACGACCGGGTCGTTGGTTCGGACAAGGCGGCCGGTGTCGAACGAATCTACTTCCCCGGCGAGATTGAGCAGCTGACGCAGGAAGAGCGGGAGAAGACTGGCATTCCATTTGTCGATGCCGAGGTCGCAGCCCTAAACGAGGAGGCTGCCCGGGTCGGGGCCGGGCCAATGGCCAGCATCTCACAGAATCAAACTAGATCAGAGTAATGATACAATCCTGCCGGCTGGGCACCTTTCTGCTGCCTGCCGTGAACGACTTGGAAGCGAACACTCTCGGTCTTGTCACAGAGTGTCCGAGCGTAGCTCTGTAGCAGGCAAGATGGAGCGGGGAAATGATTTGACGTTACATGGCTTCCTAAAGCCTGACGCGCATGCATCAAGTCAGCTTGTCGAAGCCCGTCAGCTGTGCCACACACATTGTCCAAGCCGCCATGCCTGTCATTCTGCCATGTGTCGTGGACGTGGCTCCTCCGCTGAACTCGAGCCGTCTCAACTGAGCGCCACCATCACGTTCAGCCACGGCACGACCATGTGGACTTCCACGTGGAAGGCCTGGCCCTACCCAGCTGTCTCTGGTCGGGATTCCCGCCAGTTCGGTCGGTTCCAGACCCCATCGTCCGACGGCTGAAAGAAAGTGCGATAGTTGCGACGAAAAGCACCATCTAGCGGCTCTTGTCAAGCCGAGCAAGTGAAGCCGCGAGAGTCAAAGCGACGTTTAGCGTGAGCCATCAGCTGGACTAACACGCCTGTTAGATCACCTAGTGTCGGCGCCCAGATGACTAGCCCGCCCCCGGACGTCTGTGCCTGGCGCTAGCCACGAGGAAATCAAGTTCCCCTGTCGTCTGTGGTTGGTCGCTGTTCCTTTGGTTGGGATATCTCGTCGACCTTGGCCAGCCAGGCGAGTCTAGGTCGACGCGAGTCTAGATCGACACGAAGCTGCTTGGTTGGAGACGCCTCCTGGTTAGCTCTGTCGTGATCCTTGCGGACGCCTGAATCGCAAAAGCTCTCTTCGTATTGGCGCGACAACTGGGTGTGAATCCGTCAGTCAAGGAGGGTGGCTTGGCGACTTGGTGGTACACGCAAAGCACACATAAACAGAGAGAGGGCGCCCTCCCCGCGCCTCTCAAGAGCCGCCCGTTTTCTGTCCCAGCGTTCCTTTGCTTTCTCTTCTTGGGCCCAGGAACTGAACTGTTCCCCCGCCGTTTTCCATACATTTACGATACCCCCTGCTGTTTGCTGCTCCCTATCCGCAATGGCAACCATAACGGCGGTCCAGTCTCGGAGTTCCAAGCCCAAGGACTCGGTCCTCGATCTCTGCACGAGGTCTACCCTTCTCGGGAACAACATCTCGGTGCGCATGCTCGAGTTTCTCACCACCGTGAAGCACCAGCCACATGGCTTCCGCGAGCTCGCCGAAAGCTTCCTCGACGTGTGCCGCCACCTCTGGTCCATCGAGGCCGGTCTGTCCGAGGCCAGTCGAACCCATCAAGACTTCCCCTCCGACATGATTCAGGAGCTCGACTCCAAGTTTCGCCAGACCAACAATGACTTTCAAGTACTGGACCACATGATGTTCGAGTTCCTGGAGTACGAGAAGAAGGGCGGTCTCGGCAAGATCCAGCGTGGATGGCGCATGATGTTCGCCGACAAGGAGATCAACAAGATGAGGGACTCGCTGCGCAAGATCCGCGACGCTCTGAGAATGAGCGCCTTAGTCTTCCAGTGGTCTTTGGGCAACGGCAAGACGGACGAGTCGGTCGGGAGCGGCTATGCCAGCCTCGCCGAGGCACTGGACCGCATGAAGTCGAAGCAGGGCTCTACGACGGTCCGAATCGCCAAGGCCAAGTCATTCGAAGCCCAGTCCGTCAACCATTCCCTCAAGGCCCTTCCGGCGCCGCAGCCGCCACTCCCCGCTCTGCCTGATCTGCCATCTCTATCAAACGGCGCGCCTCATCTGCGTGCGCCGTCCCCATTTGAAAAGATGTCGGCTTCGGACTTTGTCATTGCCGATGCCGTTAGTCCTGAGGCCCGTCGCCGTGCTTCCATCTCGAACAGGAGTCACAAGAGCAACTCAGAGCATGGCGGGCCAGTGCACGGCATCGCGCGATCGACGGACACCCGGAGCAAAGACCGAAGGCATCTGGCACAAGACGACCACACCATCTCCGAGGTCGGCCAGTTCGACCTCCCCCACAGGCCAAACTACTCGAGCAGAACCGGTCGTGACGATGCGACCATTTCTGACCACGGGCAGTATGAAGCTCCTCCCAGTCGCATTTCGGAACGCCGCCTGCAACTTGGCCTCGGCCGTGAACACCACGACAGCGGGATGGCTCTTACCCTGGGATCCAACGAAGATGCCATGTACGACCTTCGCAGCATCGAGACTGGCAACACTTCACCTACGAAGGTCGTCCGCCTCAAGGCTGACCCCATGAACATGCCTCGCTGGACACCTCGCCACAGCACCACTTCGACCGCATCCCTGAAGTCAGCCTTAGCAGCTGCTGTCCACGCCAAGAACCACAAGCTCGTGGAGCAACTGCTTGATCGCGGCGTCTCTCCCGAGACTGGATCCGATGTCCATGTTCTTGTCGATGCAGTGCTGTCTCACGACGCTGAGAGTGTGCGACTTCTGCTCCTCTTCGGGGCTGACCCTAACACGGCCGACAAGGATGGCGTAACACCCCTTTTCGCAGCTGTCGAGGTATCTGCCATGGAGATTGCGCGGACTCTGCTCAAGTATGGCGCCGATGCAAACCTTTCCGCCGGCCCTGGACTGGAGTCGCCCCTCGCCACCGCTGTGGTCGATCACAAGTACGAGTTTGTTCAGCTTCTCCTGACCTACGGCGGCGACCCCAACCACATCATGGCCAACGGCAATACCGTCCTGATCATCTCCATGAACAAGAATACCCCCAAGAGGCTTGTCGATCTCATGCTCGACTACGGCTCAGACCCCAACGAGAAGAACCGTGAAGGCAAGACGGCTCTCTTCGAAGCCATCTTCGCAGCCCGTGTCGACCTTGTTACGGCTCTGCTCGACCACGGCGCGAACCCCAACCTCCCTGGTCCCAAACACATGCTCTGGCCTTCGTCTTATCAGCCCGAGTGCTTGAGGGTTCTCCTCGCCCGTGGAGCTGACAGCAAGAAGGCTCCCGGAAGCATGGAGCTCGCGGTCAGTATCAACAACATTGAGTCGGTGCGCATTCTCCTTGCGGCAGGTGTCGACCCCAACCTGAAGAAGGATGGCATCTACACCCCCCTGTGCACCGCCATTCGCGACAACCGCCACGACATTCTCACCCTTCTACTTGCCAACAAGGCCGACCCCAACCTGATGGCTTCCGAGTACCCGGCCTTCAAATGCGTCACACATTTCCGGACCCACTTCCTACCTGCCCTCGTTGCCGCAGGTGCCAAACTCCACGAGCCCAGCGGCATCATCGAGACGGCCGTCCGCACAAACAACATGGAAGCCCTGATGTGGCTTCTCGACCAGGGCGTCAGCCCCGACGCGCGCTCCGAGGATGGCAACACGCCCCTCACCACCGCCATCGCCGAAAACCGTCCCGAGGTCGTCGACGAGCTGATTGCGCACGGCGCTGACCCCAGCGTCCGCGGTAAGGATTGGCCCATCTGCATGGCTGTCCGGCACCCATCCATGCTCAAGAAGCTGCTGCCTTCCGTGTCGGATCCTCGCACTTTCAAGGGACTGATGGAGCGTGCCGTCGTCGCGGACCAGCTTGAGAGCGTCAAGCTCCTATTGGCGGCGGGCGTCAGCGTCGAAGATCGGAACGGCGGCGTCTTCTCCCCGCTGACTACGGCCATCCGCGAGGACAACAAGGAGATCACACGCTTCCTCCTGGAGGAGGGTGGGGCGGACATCAACGCCCCTGGTGAGCATCTCCCCATCGTCAAGGCGGTCAGGCGGTGCCGGGGTGATGACACCGACATTATTGAGATGCTCCTGGCCAAGGGTGCCGACGTCAACAAGATTTATCGCGGATGGAACGCCGTCATGCAGGCCGTGGAGAACGGCGACGCAAAGGTGCTCAAGCTCTTGGTCGAGCTGGGCGGCGGCGCTGATCTCGACGCTAAGGATGAGGGTGGCCGCAACATCATGGAGATCGCGGCAGGACGAGGGTGGGAAGAGGAAGCTCGTACTATTTTGGAGCGATACCAGAGGGTGTAGGTGCTCTGCTGCCATGATCAGTCCCTTTTCTTTTGTCGAGGGCGTCAACGTTCCCTTTTCTTTTTTCTTTTTTTTATCAAGAGTCTGAAGGGTATCGATACCAATAATGGTGAGGGCAATTTGGCAAAACCCATGAGCCTAAAGCCAATGAGCTTGGGTTATGGCGATTGGAGTCTAGATTTATGACACGAATACCATGTATGCGTTTTACTTCTCGAGGACCGAGACATTCGTGTGAGTCAGTCTGACCGGACTCAGAGATGAATCGAGCTCAAGCTTCACCGCCAGACGCAATCATTGATCTAAGGTAGGTTTGAATCCCGGCCTCCACGGATTAGTAAGTAAGGTGATGCCGAAGGTGGGTGTCGGGATGACGGGATGAATAACAAGCGTTGCGACGGGGCTAAAACTTTCATAAACCGCCACGGCGATGGTACTTAACTGTCGTGTCTTGACCCAGGCTCGGCAGTGAGGCCGTGCCGGGCAAAATAGTCGGCGCAATTTGAACACCGAGCGCCACACGGGCCCGCCCCGGGGGACCCGAAATCCGAACCACGGAACTTCATGACTTGTTCTATCAAACACTTCGACATATACGAAACGTGTGTCCACTCGACCCAACGCAATCTGGCCATGGACAGGGCGATCATGTCGGAAGTCGGGCGCTGAATTATTACGCGATCGGAGATCGCGGGCCTTACAGATGCCGCGAGGTTATATTCCACCTTTGTCGAGCCGCAATAAAGAGACCGCAGTTTCGGCTGAATTGGACTTGGAAGAAAGCGTCTTCATCATCAGGATACCGCCGTTTTTGAGGATAAAACACGGGAAGATTCCTCTGCGTAACTTGATTTCATTTTACAAAAGAGAACGTTAGACTCATTGCTTGGACTTATAATGGCTGTTGGCAAGAAAGTCATCCTTATTACAGGTAGGAGCCTAGCCCCTGCGATTCAGGAGCATTATAACCCTGCTCACACGATTACAGGTGCCAATTCGGGTATTGGGTACGATACAGCGGCCAAGCTGTCGAACGCATCCCCCAATTACCATGTCATCGTTACGGCTCGCTCAGCATCTCGAGGGCTTCAAGCTCTCGCAGAGCTTCAAGCCTTGCAGCCGGCTGGAAGCCTCAGTTTCCTCGAGCTGGATGTTTCGTCAGATGCCTCTATAGAGGCTGCATCTCAGAGGCTCGCTCAAGACTTTGGCGTTATCGACGTGTTGGTCAACAACGCAGGCATCTTCACCGAAGGCAAAGTTACCCGCGAAATCCTTCGCAACACCTTCGACACAAACACATTCGGACCCTTCCTACTCACCCAGGCCTTGGAGCCTCTGCTTCAGAACTCCAAGGACCCCCGGGTCATTAACGTATCGTCGCTGCTTGGATCAATCACAGTCAAGTATGACCACTCGGACGGGATCACTGCAGTGCCCGCTGAGGCGTACAGAAGTAGCAAAGCAGCCATGAACATGCTTTCCGCATGCCAGCAATACAACTACAAAGGCTGGAAGCACCCGGCAAAGGTCTGGTCATTCTGCCCAGGTTATGTGACTACCAGATCGTCGATCCAATCAGACAATGATGGTACGATAGGAAAGCCGACGGAGAGCTCTGAGACGAGCGCACAAGGTATTCTGGAAATTGTTCAGGGAGAAAGGGACAATGACTGGGGTCGGTTTTTGGGTCGTTATGGCCAGGTCCACCCGTGGTGAATCAATGACACGGCCTTCAAAGTCGGGGGAATACACTTGACGTTACATGTGGTTTGAGTATCACTTTGGAGGTCATCGTTTATGCCAAACCATAGGAGATTCATATTGATCTGATGGATAGAGTCTGCGATTCCCAATGAATAGAATATGGCGCTTTCGAGCAATCATCTATTTGTTTCAATAAGCATATGATAACACACGCTGATTCAAGGCTCGTGTAATCTTACCGTTCTCCTTGATTAACATCCATATTGATCCTGGTGACGTTCCTCGGTTCATGTTCCAAGCTAGGGTTAGCTTCAGCTATGACTCTCTTCACCACCAAATTATCAGTAGCAGCCAGCGTTTGGAAACAACCGTACCCCGCTTCGAGCTCGGGTTTGAGTGGCGGACCGAAACGGAAGCCGGAGAGACGGACTGACACGGACTAATACGGAATCCAAAGATGCGGAGAAGTCAAAGTCTTCATGCCAGCTCTTTCAGATACCGAAGCCACATTACTTAGGGGACACTGGCCGAAACAGATCAGTATTTATGCTTTGTGCTACTTCTCTTGGAAAGAGACGCCAAATTTATCTCCAGACCAACTCATCCAAGCTTCATCAAACAAAACATAGCAACCCGTTCATCCGACACCGGACGTTGACGCACGATATGAGTGTCATCGCGAATCCCGAGCTGAGGTCCTTAAAACGTGCCACTGACGCGCTACTGCTATTATCCCAGGACTGGTAGGTTCCAGAGGAAGTTGAGGGAATCCGCGTCGAGGCCCTGAGAAAGTTGGTCTGCGCCAGCACCAAACGGTGCGATGCTCGAGTCAAACGAAATTGTGTTCCAGAAGTCGTGCTGCATGCCCGTCACGAAATCATAGTCCATCCCTTCACTGTCCGCCATTCTATCATTTTCTGACGTCGAAAATGAGGCAGCTAGCTCCGTGGCCACATTGGCCGTCCCAGACTCAACGTCCGCGCCGAAGGATGCCGCATTGGAGCCTCCAATACTCGTGTTCAATGACACAGGACCTGGTCCGAGGCTGGCCCGGAAGCTTGCCGCAAACTTCTCAATCAGTGTTGCGTAACGCGTGGCAAAGTCCATGTCGTCGGGGGGCAAATCTTGCAAGGCCTTCGTGCTTCGCTCAAGGATGTCCAGTGCCGCATGTGCATCTGTGTCACTGGATCCGATGTTCAACGCTTTTAAGAGAAAGACTGACGCGGAAATGACGCTGATACGTGTACGTGCTGGCGCCATGGGCAGCTGGAATCGAAACTCCGACACAGCGGCCAGCTCCAAAACTATGCTACTGTCCGCCACGACATCTTGCAGAAAGATTTTGTCTCGAGACGTCAAGAAGGCCGCCAAGCTCCTAGGCTGTTGCCTGGAATCCACCAGAGACGTCGCTCTCTGGACCACGGCTTGAATGGCTACAGCGCTGGAGCAGGCCTTGAGGTGATGGTATTCGATGAGGAGGATAGTCCTGAGACCATAGGCAACATCTGTCCGACGTTAGAATCCAGCGATACAACGGAAACTCAACGATTTCACGTTACCTTTGCATGTTCTATCGTACGTCTCTCGCCAGGAAGCCAGTGTTGTCGAAAAGCTCTCGAGCAGATACAGATATGCATCGTCCATCAATTGACGCTGTAATTGAGTGGTTGACGTGAAGAACATCGAGGCCGCAAGACTAGACAATCGCGTCAACTCAGCCCAGGAGTTCATGTACGCCGTCCAGTTTGGATTCGAGTCGCCTATTGCCTGGTTCGAGTGCTGTCGTGACGCTTCCATGGCAATGCTCTCCGGGAAAATGGACTGATAGCCCAGCCTAGTTGCCGTCTGCGTGACAAGGGTGTACAGCAGTCGACGAACACGGTGCTTTCGACAAGCCTCATCGTGTGACTGTGGCATGCTCGTCATTCTTTCACTTGAGAACACACCTAGTTCGTGTCCCAGATTAGTGGCCGTGCCCAGAAGCATCCATGACATCCGGTTGGCGCTCTTGGCGGGCTCGATCACGTCGTGAAGCCAACGCGTCGCGGGCTCTTCGTTGTTCCTTCTACTCCGGGTCGAGGGCTCAGGCTCATACGAGGTCAACAATCGATCCCAGCCTTCGGACTCTGGAGGAAAGTGAAGCGCTCGTGGATGCCACTCCGAGAGCAGCATCAGGGACTCGATCGTGCCAAGGTTTCTTGTTTTGGCCGTCGACAACTTTTCCACACCATACAGTATTCGCTTGATGAGAAATTCGGTGTAGTGCCACAGGCGGTTGTGAACAAAATGACTTCTGGAGGCCCCGCCGGCTCCCGGGAGCATGAAGAAGCGGGAGGAGATGAGGAGTAAGGTGCAGCAAAGCATCGGCTCTTCGTATATCAGGTGAGAATGCCCGGCGTGAGGGCGGTATTGGTCTAGAACAATTGCAGACAGTGGCGCAAGGTGCTCGAAAAAGCTGGAATTGCATGTTAATAAGGCTCGTTATGAGGCTCTCCTAACGGTTACCTACCAGTCGATGTATGAGACAGCTTCTTGGCCGGTGAAGAACCCTTGACGGACGAAACGGCACTTATCCCAGACGTCTAGCGTTGCTTCGCTCGGCTCGGAGAGGTTCGTGATCAAGAAGCCAATACCACCTTGGCACCCGGGCTGTGCGGCATTTGGGACCACGGTGGGGAGGTCGGGATTTGGGCACGAAGGTTCGTTTGAATCGGCATGCGACGCAGCAGAGGCAACAGCCTGTGGAAGTGGGTGAACGGAGTCGGAAAGTACGTTGAGCGCATCGTTCGAGCCGGTGAGGATAGTCGAGATAACCCTGTCTGAGAGCGAGGTGTCGGGGGTCTGAGATGTTTGAGGGCCTGGGTCGGATGTGCCTCGCCACAAATCCGACAAGGCCCCAGGTGAACGATGCGGAAACGGCGAGGTATCTTGTGCTGGGAGGTCCAGGTCTCGGGGCGATGTCTGGGACATGGCCACCAGCTGCGAGTCTGACTGCGCTTCTGATCGTCGCCTTGTGATCTCTCGCGTTGAGGGCGCCGAAGGGGCTGTTTCTTCAGAAGGCCGACCAGCCCATCTAGGTCGCTCTCGGTGCTTGCTGGCTTTCGATCGATGGTCGAACTGGCAAGTCCGGTGCTCTCGCTTGCACTTCTTGCAAGGAGGTTCGCCGTCGAGGACGCACCTCACCTTGCGTAACCGGCAAGAGTCGCAAGCCACGTAGCCGCGCTTAAAAGTTGGGGATCCTCCAAGCTCACGGCTTGACATCGTGGTATTTTTCGAGGCGATTGACTGGTTGAGGAAAAGGAGAATCGGGCAGCCGAGGAAAACTGTGAAGAGCGACAAGCCTGGGGCATCTGGGGGAGCTGTGATGCCAGACAAGACATCATTGACAAGGTCGTGAGCCGAACGATATCGGAACTCCTCGATTTCTTTAAGCCATAGCTACCCCGCGCAACCCGCTCCTGTGGGTCTTTGCGGGGGACCCAGCTTGATCGAAAGCTGAAGACGGGGAACTTGGACGACGTTCCTAGATCAAAGGCGATCACGGCGACTGGATGTTCTTCCTTGTCGGCGGCGACTACGAGGGCGGGGGGGATCCACGGGCGAGTCCGATCACCTAGCGTGAGTTCTTCGGGTTAGCAGCCAAGACCTGCCGGACCGTCTGTGTCCGTGACAGTCCGCCATTATCCGTGACAGTCCGGTAGCATGCGCTATGCTGGGCTCAACCATCCAATCAACCACAAACCAAAACATGGCCTCCTGACGGCAGTGTGACAAGTCAAGCTGGAGCATGGCTGCGAGGTCGTCTGACTGACGGCATTGTAAGAACGATGATCGCGTTCATGACCCGGTATCGGAAGTTCATGATAGTCGATTCGTGAGCAGTGGTCTGTAACCAGATCTTTGTATAAAGATGAGCCTGTACGGGCCTCCCATGATGATTGTCATAACACAAGCAACTCAACATCTCCTGCCACCGTATTTTACAAAGGCCACAATTCATCCGCAATCATGACCAAACCGACTGCCAATACTCCTTATCCCTTCCCCCTCAAGGCTAGCAGCCGCGACCCCATCGAGAGCGATGGCAGCTCAACCACCATCAGGCTGCACAATAACCGTGGCCGTCTCCCGTCCCTCCAAGCCTCCAAGCTCCGGGCTATGATGCAGGAAGCACATGAGGATCCCACCAAGATCGTCGCCCCGGTCTGCAGTTACGATGCGCTGAGCTCGCGCCTGTGTGAGGAGGCCGGTTTCCCCATGATTTTCCTCGCCGGCTACCCCATGTCTTCGGCGTTGTCGCTTCCTGATACCGGATACATCGCCTTCGCTGAAGTGGCAGCCACCATTCAGCAGGTCGTCAGAGCGACGACCGTGCCTGTGGTGGCGGATGGCGATACCGGCTACGGCGGACCCATGAATGTTCGTAGGACAGTTGAAGGGTGAGTTTCTTCCCATGCCCGAAGTAATGTGTCCGCTTGACTGAGACTTTCCAGCTTTGCCTTGGCTGGTGCTGCCGGCATCATGATCGAGGATCAGACCTGGCCAAAGCGTGAGAGCATACCACATCCGTCTCCGACAAGTCTTCCGTCAGCTAATGGTGCTACATCAGGATGCGGTCACACGGCGGGAAAGAGTGTCGTCTCCAGGAGCGAGGCTTACGCTCGATGGCAAGCCGCCGTGGATGCCAGGAACGAGGGACAGGACATCTGGATCTTGGCCCGAACCGACAGCCTGATCCACGGATACGAGGAGGCTCTCACCCGTGCGCGCGAGGCAATCAAGATCGGCGTTGATGCCATCTTTGTCGAAGCCATGCCAGACCGCGAGTCGATGCGGCGCTTTGCGCAGGAGCTCGACTTTCCAGTGATGGCCAACATCATCGAGGGAGGTAAGACGCAGGCTCTATCCGCCAAGGACATTGGCGAGCTTGGTTACTGCTGCGTGGCGTACCCATGGACCCTCGTCGCCGCCAAGCTGAAGAGCATCCGCGAGGCCCTGGAGGGCGTCAAGAAGTCGTTGACAGTTGGCGCGCCGCCTACTATTCTTTCGTATGCGGAGGTCTGTGATGGTGTTGGGTTCAACAAGTATTACGAGCTGGAGGAGCGGTACCAGTATGAAGGCCGCACGAATGGTGCCAACGGACACCAGTGGAGCAAGTGATGCACTCATTATTTCTTGCCGCAATAAAAGACGGAGTTTCAGATCGGAACTATCTAGATTCTACCGACTATGAATCAAGAGAGTCCTATCGATCACGTTTTCCGGTATCAGTAGGCGGCTAGCGGTGCTAACGGTAGCGGTAGCTTCATCAGCAATGGTCCTGGCTTCATATATGGTTAGCTAATCACACTTGGGTACCAAACGCGCTTTCGTTAGTAATAGAACAAAACATCGAGCCGCCGATTATTAGAAAGTAGGTGGTCGAGCGAGCATTGACTGAGGTTCACGCGGACATAGCCTGAGTGTGTAAGGTGGAAGCCGACGCTTTGAGCCAAGCGTGAGCAGAATTGTCTGAGTGGCTTCCATAATGGGTTCCGATTCATAAAAGAATGCTATCGATCTGGCTTCTGGGCAAGATTCCACTTGACTTGATGGCCCAGGTTAATTGAAAAGCAGTAAACCCATCAATCTGATTCAATCAACTTAAAATTCCTGAGGACAAGTGACTTTTGCTTTGGCAATAGCAACGTGGCTTCTTCAACAATCTTGAAGTCTTTGACTTGAAAATGACTGAAGCTGAAATAATTCAAAAAGAAAAGGAGAACATCTTGCAATCTGGCAGTTTCGTTGATCGAGAAAGACAGTTCAGTTACTGGGGGGAGGCCCTGACCACCAGTCCTTCAGACCCTGGACACCCCCCCAAAGCTTATCGAGGAAGCCTGGATCGGGTTTCTTGACTTCATCTTGTACATACTCGTTCCAAGCGCTATTCTGAACCTTCAGGAAGAAGACTGCCACTCTCTTTGCGATGTTGAACCAGTCCATCCATCCAAGTTTGCTATCCCCCCCAATCCACTCGTAATTAGAGGTGCCACTGGTGGGTTTGTTGCTCTCTTCAGCTTCAGTCCATTGGAGAGCAGGACCCTTGGATTGTGTTTCGAAAGGCTCGGGCTCTTCGTCGTTGTTGCCAATTAGCAGAGCGTGATCGCCAACAATGCAGACCTTGGTTGTATCGAGTACGCCCTTCAGGACCTTTGCTGCCTCTGTGTTTTCAACGGAGACACCGTAGTCGCGTTCGTTCAGGACTTGCAGCTTGGATTCAGTCGGGTTGCTGTATCGACGCTGAATCATGTCTTTGGCTTGGGATGCGCGTTCTTCGATATCATCTTCGTAGTCCAGAGCCTCGCCCCACTGCCCGTTTTTGTCAATTGGCATGCCGTGATGATACACCCCCCCACCCAACGTGCCTCCAGGAGGTTTCAGAATTTGTGACATGTCGCGATGGCTGGTTGTGCTGTCGTTCTTGAGTGATTCGAACCTAGCTCTGGCTTTCTGAACCTCCTTTGTCTTGAGAGCATCCCACTTGGTCACAACAACTGTAATGTTCTGGAAGAACTCGGGGCCGCAGAAACACTCAAGCCAGCGCAGTGTTGTTGCCTCGTCGTTGGTCAGACGATCTTCCTTGCAACTGTAGAGAAAAAGGGCGCCAGCGATGGTGACAAAGGGCCCGAGCGAGAAGAGGCAGGAAAGAACATCCTTCATGCTGCTCATGTTCGTCAAATCGGCAGCACCGAAGCCGGGAGTATCGATGAAGAGATATTTCTCTTCTCCGATAACAGCAGGGCAAACCTGGTAAGTTTGTGTCCCTATCCGATGCAAACAATTAGCTAACCTGCTAACTTTGAAATGATCAAGTTCATATTGATGAGGGGTATGAAAATACCAGATCTCAGCCGGTCAGATGTTTTGAGTTCCATACCGGTGATCTCTTTGAGCAGAGTCGTTTTTCCGGTACCGGTCCGTCCGAAAACAAGGATGAGTTTCGTACCATGCAGACTATTGAGTCATTAGATTTATCAGACTAGACAGCAAAAGGCAGTAAGAGAGAGAGAGAGAGCGGCTGATACTTTTTCCGAATGAAATCCACGACGTCAAAAGACGCAACCCCCTTCGTCATTTTCAGCACGCTTTGGAGCATCGAGAGTCCATGATCAGACAGCTTTGATGCGGCCGCCGAGGCTTGCTGGACGTTACCGTCTCCTGGATTGCCAGTGTCAAACTGGGTATCTTCCGAGATGGACGGAGTTCTTTTCGACACCGAAGAAGTCATGACGCTCAAGGGTAGGTGGTGGCTCAGGAGAAAATGGTGTAATGATAAAGATCTCAAGACATGAACAAAGTGGTCCTTGTGTAGTTGGAAAAAAGAAGGAGAGAAGGAGGGAAGCTGAAGGGAAATTAGACCATGCTTAAATACCCAGACCAGCCTGGCATTCTACTTCTTGTCTTTCTCTGGGTCAAACTGCATGATTGGTGGCAGAAGACTCGGCTCAGTTCGTCAAGGTATCCGGACGTACCGCCAACAACTGGTTACCAAAATACATGTATCAAACCCGCAACATAAAACATATCGACGTGCTGCTTGCACTGCTGATACCTGAGTAGATGTGTAGCCTGGTCAGCAGTACATGGTCCAAATGTGATTGGTAGTAGCCATATGCGAGGAAATATAAACATGCCAATGAAAACTTAGCGCTGCTCCAGATTATCAGGCGAGGCTTCAGCCCGTGTTTTGGATGGACACCGTGAATGGCCTTGACGAATTAAAGTCTGCCACATTCACACCCAGGCTCATGAGCCGATTGGAATTTGCCGTATGGGATGTGTCTACTGCGGCCCAAAGGCGCATGGGATAGGGATAGGTATGATCAGGCTTACAACAAAATGGAGAGATCTCCGAGGTCTTGGGAGAACCCCATCTTAGAAATTGACACCATATCCCGCACGATACTTGCAGAAAGTCACGTCCTCGAAGATTTCTAGCCAGCCTCCACCGGGAATGTCGAGCCTCCATGGACCAACTCAACAGCAGTGGGAAGCTGCAAAGGCGGATATTCATCGCCTTTACATTGAACACTGCCACCCCCTTAGAATGGTAATCGATAAAATGAAGGCCGAACACCAATTCGTTGCAACGTAGGTACCATATTGGAACCATCTCATCAGTTGGCACATCACTCTTCAAGTCATCAAAGCTCTAACTGGTTGTTCTTGACAGATCAAAGATGTATACTGCACAGTTTAAAAAATGGAGTCCTGAATTCAACAAGAACAAGACCACAAAAGTTGGCCAAGAACGAGTCCTTCCTATCCGGTCTGGGCAGAAGAAACGAAATCGACCTAGGCGACTGGCTAAGGCACCTGAAATAACCGCACCAACTGCCATCGCTCCCAGCAGATCAACCACAACAGTCCTCTTGAGGATACGAAGCCCAGATTGTTACCGGAATGTGGAAAGAGCGCTCCACTCAGCCAATAGCTACACCTTGGCGACCCTCGACAAATGTTCCTGGACTGACTTCACATTCAATTCCCATGTGAGCAACCGCGATCTGTCTTCGTCTTGGCAGTTTCTTGCGGATCAATGCTTCGGGGCCTCACAACATTTACTCAGAGGGGACACCAAGTCTGGATTCGCCAGAATCGAGGATATGAATAACGATCTTGTGGAGCTCATGCGGTTCTGCCATCCAGCTATGATGGTAAAGATCTGGAGAATGTGTCACAGACTTTACAAAACTGGCCTTAAGCTCAAGGACCTATCGTTACTGTACAGCTTCCTTCACCTTAGTAGAGGCCTTGCCCAAGTCTACCACACCGAGAAACATCCTCTATTCATTCTCCTAGATACTACTGCCCGAACACCCCGGCAAGAAATCGCAGACGTATTGCAAGCATTGTTCCGCCGAACAATCACTGCTATGGAGTTTCGCCTGGGACCGCAACACGCCATTGTCCTGAACATGTGGGCCTACTGTCTCAAGGAATTCGACAGCCAGGGTTTGCCACCTGTATTGCTCAAGGAGAGGTACCAGACCCTCGTAGAAACTGCAAAAGCAACCGACGAAGGTCTCGGCGGCAAGAACGGTATTGCTGCGCTTCACGGGTTCATGTACACTTGCTACTATAACCTCAACGATCGGGAGTCTAGTGCAAGGCTAGCTCGCGAGCTCTTTAACCGCGGCAAAAGAACGTTCCTTTCGCAGGAGACGTCGCTGTGGAGCCCGTCAATGCAGGGGTTCGCGCTGGCGGGCAAGATTCTCGCCATTCTGAGTTTCGAGTCGGGGGCAACATCCGATGGGATAGGGTTTCTAGACGAAACAATTGCAGTACTGTGCCGCGGCGATCAGGAGTGTCAGACTCGCGCAGTCTACCTCGAGGATCTTCTAAGCAAACAATTATCTCAGATTGTCTATGGTCATTGACGTTCTCTTTACAGAAAAAGAGGGGGGCATTATGGACGTGCTATCGACATGGGTTTGTTTGAGGGTATTTTTGACGCCTACTCATAACGTAAGGTGGTTGTTAATCAGTATTGTTAGGGTTGCTGCTGTACGCATCATCTTCTATAGGGAATCAGAAATGTTCCACGTCTTGTCTAACCGCTGACTAGAAGCACGGCATACTAACAATCACATTCTAAAGCGAAGGAATCTGCACCAAGATGTGGAAGCTTAATAAGGGATGCGAAGGAGAGTGTATGTACGCAAAGCCATGGCAAGACAGCCAGGCAAACCAATTCCTCCAAGCCAACCGCAGGACCCCGGCGAGCAGCCGAGGCAACATGAAGCCAAAAGCACCAGTCGATGAACTAGGTATATACGACTGTTCTGACGCCTCCCCGATCGTCCCCTCCCGGCTGATCCGCAAACGCCACATGCCAAAGCACGTCGTGGGACCAAGGGTATCGACCACGCGGCAGAGGGCCGCAAGCACACCATCAGCAGCAACACGTCAATTGCTCTATCGAACTTCCCCGGAACTGTTCGTTCAACACGGTTCCATGCTTCCTCATGCTCCATCGTCATCATCATCCACATCAAAAAGCCATCTGGCATCACGTTGAAGGGGCGAACCTTCCATCCAAAACCACGCGTCGCAGAACGCAGCAGCCACAGCAGCAGACCGAAAAGCATTGTATCAAGCCTCCGTCTCCCGGACCGTGACCGTCACCGCAGCCGGCACAGGGCTCTTGCCCACGCCGCCCGCAGCAGGCACCTCCGTCCCAGCAACGGCCTTGGCCGTCGCGGTCGTCAGCACCGCGTCCTGCGCCTCGGCGGGCCCGTCCACACCGGCAGGCTCGCCGTCGGCAGCGCTGCTCGCTGTGCCGTCGCGTCAGCCGCCGCGAGCCCGCCCCGCCGCCATCGCCCCTTCAACCAACGCTCTCAGCGTTGGCGCCCCGGACGCCGGCGTGGCCCGGAGCCGGTGGCGGACTCTTGGGGCCGCCGAGCCCGCGCGGACCGGACGGCGGCTGAGGCGGACGTCGCCCCGCTTTTCGTGATGCCGGTTGTTTCAGCACGGCCGTCGACACGAGCGCCCGTTCGCGGCGTGCGTCGCCGCTTGCCGCCGCGCGCCGACCCGCCGGGGATGTAAAAGTCGTAGCGGCTGGGGAACAGGATGATGTTCGCCAGGCGGAGGAGCTCGGCCTCGGCCTCGCTGTGGTTCGACCCGGACTTTGTGCTGTCGTCGTCGCCGCCGCTGCTGCCGCCGTTCGAACCGGTCTTGCTCTCGTCGACGTCGACGTCCATGGCGTCGGGCCCCCGCGGCGGCGCCCCGGCGGGGTCAATGTCCCAGGGCGCGAGGCCCATGGCCCGCAGGCCCTCGACGCCGCCGTAGCGCTCGACCATGGCCGCATCGGGCCTCTGCACGTGGGACGCCTCGCTGCCGAGGCCGCTGAGGGTGTCAAAGTCCGGGCCGGGCTGGCCCGTCTGGAAGGCCTTGCGCTGGCGGGCGAGGAAGAGGGCGTTGGTCTGGGTCAGGGGGCAGACGGGTAGGTAGGTCAGCAGGGAGAGCTCGTTGGACGCCGTCTGCATGGAGGGCGGCACGCCGAGGCGCGTGCTACCGCTGATGATGGAGTAGGCCTCGTCGCAGTGCCAGATGACGTAGTCGCCGGGCTGGAGGCTGGGCAGAGAGACGAGGCTGCGGCGCATGTGCAGGTGCGGGTGCCAGCGCTCGGTGATGCGCTGGGCGTGGCCCGGCACGGCGCCGTGGATGACGGTCGACGGCTCCGGGTCGAGACTCCAGTTGTCGGCGTCGAGGTAGGCGGCCCACTGGTCGGCCTTGCCGCCGTCGGGCTGCTCGGGAGCTTGCCGCTTGGGGGAGAAGAAGGGCCGCAGCAAGAAGTATGCGGCGACGAGCTTGGGCGAGGGGAGCACGCGCACCATGCCCTGCTCGACGTCGGTCAGGGCGAGGATGCCCTGGAACATGCGGAAGACGCTGCAGGCGCCGGCACCGTTATACAGGTCGGTGGTGGCGCCGACGCGGCCGGCCGGGTCCCAGGGATCGTACGACTCCCAGTCGCCGCGGAAGATGGCCTCGTAGGTGCCGCCGCGGCCGTAGCCGTCGGGCTCCCAGCGCTCGAGCGAGCCGCTGTCGACCTGGGCGATGACGGTGGACGAGGCGCTGGCGCTCAGCGAGTCGGCGGCCGAGTTGCCGTGCTGCTGGCCCACGGCGCCCAGCTTGTCGTTGTGGATGCGCAGACGGTCGGCGTAGCTCACGGGGCAGCGCGTGATGTGGAGGTCGTCGGTCGACTCCCAGAAGCTCATGGCGAAGCGCTGGGCCCGGAGCATGTTGGGATGGGCTCGCGCCCGCACCTGCACCGGGGTCCAGAAGAGATCGATGCAGGTGGGATCGTGAAGAGCCGGCGGCTTGAACTCACGGTTCGTGTCTAGGTACTCGCTCGTCTCCTGGACCCATTCCTTGGCCTCCTGTTCGGGGACGACGCCACGGATGACGGCGACACCGTAGCGCTTGAGACGGTGCGTAAAGGCATCGACGCGCACGGGGTCGTTAATGTCTTGAAAGTTGATGGTGGGGATGAGCTCGGCGCCGCGGCGTTGGATCTCATCGATCTCGTCGGCGAGGGCGACGAGCAGGCGGCGCCAGGAGGCCTCGACGGCGGCCTCGTGCCCCGTAATGAGGCGCCTCTTGACGCCGGCAAAGCGCGAGGGCAGGGGGATGGGCTCGTTGCCGTAGAAGGACACGACAGGCGGCTCCATGTTCCTAAAGGCCCGGCGATTGATGGCGGCAGCCGAGGTGACGGGCGGCGATGTCGTGCCGGACGAGGATGCTGCAGCCGCTGCGGCGGCTTTCCTCGTGGATCTCGTCGTCGGGGCTGAAGAAGAAGAAGAGGTTCTCGACGTCGTCGTCGGCGGCTTCACGACGGCGACGGGGGAAGGAAAAGTTGGGGAAAGCGACGTTGCTCTCGATACGCCAGCGGATGCAGGCGCCTGTGCGAATGCAGACGCAGTGGGCGTCGGCGGGGTGGACGACGCCGTCTTATTATTCATCTTGGACTTGCGGCTCGTCTTGCCGGTTCTTGTCCTCTTCCCCGGAGTCGGCTTGGCCGCTTTGGTCGTAGGTGCCGTCGTGGCATCTCCAGATCCATGTTCCCCAGCTCCAGCTGCTCCAGCGCCGGGACCAGAACCATGTACTTGTCCAGGCCCTTGTCCAGCGCCCCCTTCACCCTCGCCCGGGGGAGGGTCTGGGGGCGCTGCGGTTGGCCCAGCGGCCCAGCGGGCCAAGATCATGGTGTGGTGTGTAGGTATGGAACGTATGTGTGTGTCGCAGCAGGCCGAGGGGGGCAAAAGTAAGTACCTTACCTACTGTACCCCGTTCCGCTTGTGCTGTATTGGTGCTGGCAGACGGAGGCAAAGCCGCGCAGAAAAGGGTCACTTGGTCAGCCACGTGCCGCCTGTTTCAACAATCCTCCGCGGGGGGGCTGTCCTCGTTCGGGCGTTGCGCTCTCGCTCTCTCTGGCTGTCCTTCTGGCTCCGTCCAGGCTAGGCTAGGCGGGCTAGGTGGGCTAGGGGTCTCTCGGGGGCCCTGGCTAGCTCGTCCTGGAGGGGAACGGGATGAACGGGCGGTGGATGGGCAGATTGGGGGACAGTCTGCCCAATAGGGTTGGGTCGCGTAGATGGATGGATGGATGGTCCGGGGTTCTTTCGATTCTCCGCAGATTCTCCCGTCTGATGTCTGGGCGTCCAAGGTATGAGCCCAGCTCAGCAGCAAGAAGAGAGTCGTGCTTGACTGGTGGACGGCGACGTGAAGTGATGACGAAGCCGAGTCGAGACGAAGTCCGAGAAGAAAAAAAGGTGAGAGAGGGATGGGTCGCGGTGCCGTCGGGTAGTGTCCTCCTCAAAAAATGAAAACCTCAAGTATGAGGGCCGGGAAACCTCCCAATCAACGAATGTCGAGGGCAAGTTTCGAAGTGATGAACCGGACCTGGCGTGGGGGGGGGAAGGCACAGCAACTCTGTACCGATCCTGCGTGTCCCGTCTTTCCTGTCCTGTGACCTGTGACCTCTGACCAACCCAGGCGAAGCGAAGAAGCGGGGTGTCGTGAACTGTATGTGTACCGGCAGCGGGAGAAGTCCTTGGAGTCGGACTCTCGTGTCGTGGAGGTCAAGTCCAGTCGAGCAAGGTCGAACCGTCGAGGTAGTCGTCTGGTCGTGATCGAGTATCGCGCCGACCAAACCTTTGAAAGGGACCTCAAAGGGGGAAGAGGGTCAGAGCCTGGGGCACGCTGAAGGCTTTATCAAGTCTCTGTACCTCTCTACCTCCGCGTACCGCCAGAGCAGGAACATGAAGCCGTTTCCACATTTCTGCCAGCTCCCCTTTGCCCACCTACTCTACCCCTACCTTGCCAAAAGCATTCCCAGGTGGGAAGAAAAAAGCTCTGTCCTTTGAGCTTCAGGCGCACCGTTGAGCCGTCCTGCCCGCCTGGTCCGTCTGGCGCGATTCGCTTGACATGGCCGGGTAGATTGAGCCGTCGGAGGACAAGACCTGCTCTCCACTTTCTCTGGCCCGACAGAGCACCAAGCAGTGAGCGCCGGGGCCTTCAGCAGTGAGCAGCTGGGCGCTGGACACTGAACTGCCTGCCCCAAGGAGCTCGGGCGACAGTCCGCGACGATTGCCTTCGCTACAAGCGCTTCCCGGCGGGCCGGAGAGCCGTGGCCGGGTAAAGAGCGGCGACCCAAACCGTCAGGCAGTGGAGGCAGACGGCCAGCATGAGTGGACAGGGCGTGACAGGATGGGGCGTGTGTGAGTACTTGGAGAGGACAGGGGGGGGAGGGGAGCAGGGGGAGGGGCGACAAGGGGGGCAGAGGGTAGAGAAAGACAAAAGAGGTTTAGATTCATCTTTGTCTCTGTACTCCCGGCCTTCTGCCCCGGCCAATGGGTGGTTTTCACACCAGGTGACACAGCTCAAAGAGTACAAGTGCGTGGAAAAAAAGACCCATTTAATCTAACCAGCATGGCAAAGGTAAAAACGAGGGGATGTATCCCCCAACTTGGCAAACCTTTCCCCAGGCCCCAGGGCCGCCAGCTCCGTCCCTAGGCTTGTATGCTGATTCTGTGCTGTGCTGCCTCTCCTCTGTTGCTTGCTTCCCTCTGCTTCAGCTCCACCGTGAGCCGAATGATGCCCAGGCCACCCATCCCATCCATCCTCCAACTCTTTCCGGCCGGCCCTTCCTTGGGTAGACAATCCTGTCTGTAAGGTAGAGAGGTAGACTTGCCAGATCCCATACTCCATCCAGACTAAAGATGACAGCCGATCCCGAGATATGATCAGCGCTGCGTCTTTCCCTTTCAAGCCCGTCACCATGCTCATGCTCGATGTCCCTGCTTGATGCTCTCGATGCTCGATGCTCGATCCTCCACGCCTTTCCTTCCGAGCCGCAGCACCCACGATCCAGGCCCTGTTTCCCGCCGCGAAGCGAAGCGAAAGCAACAGACGACCAGGGCGAGCCTGGCTCGAGATGTCCCGAATCCCGACATCCCTTGATGATTCGAACCGACTACCTACCTTATTTCACTGACCAAAGAACCCCGTCCACCGGCTCCCGGCCCTGATAGCGACTGCTGACTCGCCTCCGTCCCTCTCATCTCGCCTCGAATCCACTGGCCTCGCATCCCCTTCCCTCCCCCAACCCACAGCCATCCACACACATGTCCCAAGACGGCGATGGCACAGGCCGCCAAACGAGCAATCCCATCCGAGCTGCTGTCGCCTTTCCCGATCCCCATGTCCACCCCAGCAGGCCAGCCCGTTCCACGGTCTAGCCTCCCCCCCCCCCCCCCCCCCCCCCGGGCCTGCTTCTGAAGGTTGCCCGGTGGGAGTCTCCACCGGTGGAGAGCCCAGAGACGGGAGGCAAGCAGCGATCGCAGCCTGCCGCAGTCGGCCGGAATGGGCCAATGCATCCCATCTCCGGGCCTTGCCGCCTAGGAGTGGGGTCACCTGCCCCTCCGGTCGGGCTGCATGCNCCCCCCCCATGTCTGCTCTGAGGTGCCCGTGGAGTCCCCGGACCACACGGGAGCAAGCACATCACCTAGCCCATCGGGAATGGCATCATCCATCCCGGCCTCCGCCTAGATGGGGTCACCTCCCCTCCGTCGAGCTCATTCGCGTAAGCCAAAGCCATCGCAAAAGCTTCAGCTCGCCACTGCTGATTGATGCTTCACTGTTTGCTGTATGACCTCTCCCGCGCCGAGGCACCACTACATGCACCTGTACTAAAACAGCCAAGGTCCTGAGCAGGTTACCTGGTTCGCTCCCCGTCGAATGTACCCGTCTCTCGACCCCGGCTCACCTCCCCTCGACCCGACATCGAGGGAAATCCTCCGAAAGTGGGCTGCGCTCCCAACAACCACATGCACCTCCAAGGCTTCCCCTCGCCGAATCACGTTCCGTTCCCAGCCTCCAGCTCACATTCACCCATAGCACCCTCCCGCCCCTACGCAGCCTCAGCGCGAGAGAACACGCCCTACCCAGCCCGGCGCTGCCGCCGCAGCCCGGACTCAGGCGGCCGAAGCCCAATCGGGCCACCGCGACATCACGACGGCCAAGTCCCAGGCCCTCCACGGGCAGACGTGACCTCTGTTTCTGTGCGGACGTGTTCTCGTCAATGAAGGCCATCTCGATCGCATCCTCCACCCCCCACGTCGACGACCATGGCGACTTGGTAGACTGCTGATCACACCATCACCTGCTTGATTCCGTTCCAGGTCCATCACGCTGGCAGGCGAGCATGTGCCTCGACGGCACATCCACGCGCACGAGTTGCGATCCAAACTCGATAGTGATGCCGATCTCTCGTATCGCAGACCTGCTGTCAGAACCGTAGATCGTGTGTTCCCAAGTCCCAAGCCCGTCAGCCGAGACCACCCGTCAAGGGCGTCGTTGCTCCTGTCAATCCCTCCCCGAAGAGCACGCCGCCCGTCAGACGGCAGAGATAAACGAGCGCCCATCATTCCATCGCTGACCTCGCTTGACCTGCCACCCCGTCGATCCCCTCCCCGTACCCAAGAAACACCCAAGCACTCCCCCCCCTCCTTTACCTGGCCACGGCTCCCAAGTGCCGGTTCATCAATCGCGAACTGGAGATCGGCCTCCTTCTTACCCTTCCCAGGTCATGGCAGCACGACCGCCCAGAACTGCCATTGATAAAGTCACCCGCGCAACGAGTTGATTGAATGGCCGGCTGGCCACCATATCGAGGAGCACCGTCCTCCGCGGGGCGTGTGTCACCCTCCTCGCTTTGCTTCATGTCTAGAGCACCTCATGTTGATCCGGGATGGGAGAGTGAAAAAGTCCACCAATACACCTGACCGTATATGGCGCTCCAAGAATAGATCTTCGAGCTCAATAACGGATCTGAAAGCACCCCAAGATCAATCTCAGATGGTCATTTTCGCGTCAGCGTCGCAGCGCGATCACCGGAACGCCCAGGAGCATCACTGCAGTCTCATCACCACCAGCGTCCGCGCCTCCTTCTCCACGGGATGAACATCTCCGCCAGCCCACTGGCCCTGTCCTCGCAACTCCAGGAAACAGGACCTCCGCTCCCCAACAAGCCACAGAGTATTCCGCAGGCTTCCCCTGGTCACCAGCCTGCGCCCACGTGCCATCACGGCATGTCGCTGCCACCATGAGGAGTCTTCCCACGAGGACACCCACGAGCCAGTATCGACGAGGAGACGAAAATAAAAGTCGGTGAGCCAGATTGCGCACGATAAACGCGCTCACGGGGTCTGCTCTCAGTACTCGGAACCCTCTCCGCACTGCCTAATCCATCGCCCAGCCCTGACTTCCGCGCCATCTTCCGCGCCTGGTTTGTCAGACTCGCGCCATCGCGCGCGAAGCCCCTGATAAAGACCAAGATGGTACTCTCTCCCGGCTCTGAGTACCTTGGATGCGTTGGTAGTTAACGCAAGTGCGTACTACTTCCGCCCTCCGTCTCGTTCTGCATGTGTAAGGCGTCGGCCGCCCAGCCTGGGCCTTGCTCGTCGGCGTGGGCTCACAACGTTGGTAAAACGATTCTCCTCGCGCAGGGGGCCATGGCCAAGCCATTGTTGAGCAGTCCGTATCGCTGTCGATACGTTTTGAGAACCCTTTCCAGGTAAAAGAGCCGAGATGGCGTCGACATGACGCTGGTCGACTCGGTGCTTCTGATGCGCCAGCATAATGGAGAGGGGTCGTCTGCGTACAACACACCATGGGCAGAGGTGTGCCGTAATGATTCGATCTCTCTTCATCAAGACCCCTCCATCAGCTTTGCTCATGATCTCCATCGGCCACTGTAGGCTTCAAGCCCGGCGCAGCGGGGCCGGTCCCCGGTCGGTTCGGCCACAGCCCAGCCTCTGCCTGACGGACCGCCGCTCACGGGCTCTCATTTGGCACGGCGCTTGGGCCCAGCTCCTCGGGATTGTCTTGCCGTCCACATGTGCCGTTTCCGGTGAATATTCTCACCGTCGAAAACTGCTGGGTTCTGTGAGGCGTATGTGTGGTTGTCCGTGGTGGAAAGCAGCCCGATTGCCGTCCATTCGCCACCGCCGAGATTCCGGACCATGGCCCTGTGCGCGTCGGCCCGCACAAGCGATGCTCCCTCCGTAAGCTGGCTTACGATGGATGCCTGCGACGCCACTGAGCCCTGGCTGTCTTCGGCATGTCCGTTGGAAGGCGCAAAGTCGCGTTTGCCATCGCATTTGCCATCGCGCGTGCCGAGCCCGTCAACCGTCTGCCCGTCTGCCCTGATTGAAAACTCGCCGCAATTAACAGTGTCATCAATGACGGCGCGTGGCAAATCTGTCGCTCTTGGTGACAATGTGGGTGTCGGTCGAGGCTGCTCGACAACCGATGACTTCGTTGCTTGTGTCTCTTGCTCGTTCTCAGATTCAGAGCGCTGTGCTTGGCGCTGTCGCTCGGCAGCCCACTCGTCCATGAAGATGTCGTGATCGAATTGATGCCCAGAACAACACTCACCGAAGAGTGATTTGACGGTGATCTTATCTCGAGCCCAGACCGCTGGATCGACGGTGCAAGGCCAAACGTCCCTCGGCTTGAAAGCCTTGACAAAGTGACATAGTTCCGGGTAGGACGAGTGTCGAGAGTAGGGAAACCTGATGACTCTGGGCAGTTTTTCGTATTCTCCATCCGCGGCTGACTCGTCCTTGTCTAGCCGGTGCTCCAACTTCTTCGCTACCGAGCTGAAGGCACCGAGGATATCTGCTTCGTTTTTGTCTCCGAAGTAGCCCATGTCGAGGTCGAGAGAGACATTGCGACCACTGAGTGTTTTCGTGAGGAGCAGGTTGCGGACTACTGATTGAACCTCGTCGGATAATGAGTCGTTGTCACCCAGTAGCTGGAGAAGACGATCCAAGTCGTCGGATGACGGTAAATCAAGCTCAGCTTCGCGCTCCAGATCCTCAGCTCCACCTCCAACGCCGAGTTCTAGTCGGTCGACACCACTTTCCGTGTGCGCGATGATGGGCTGAATCCAAACTATGGGTCCCCTTTCAACCACGGAGCAATAGTTGCCCTTCTCACAGCTATGCAGTCGCACGTTCTGGTCCGTCGTAAGACATCCGGGGCGATAACTGTTTCCACACATGAACCCCGTCAGGGCAGGCGCTTCGGAACACAGATGTACAGAGGCCCCGAACTGGTCGCTTGTTGGCTTCGTTCTGAGTGCGTTGAAGATGCTCATCTTGTAGTCGTCGACGTGCACCCGCGACTTGAGTGCTTTGGACAGGGCAATCCAAACGTCCTCGTAACCGTAGGTCCAAGCCTGGAGGTGGAAGATGGTGCTGGGCGGATACTGAGACACCTTTTGCAGGAGCTCTGCGATGCCCTCTGCTTTGGTCTGGAAAGGGATGTTGTCGATGAACGACGTGTCCAGGTAGATCTTGTCGAGTGTTTTCGGGCCATAGGTGAATTCGACCAAAGCAGGACTGCGAGCCAACATATTGACGTGCCATGGCTCACTTCGAATGTCGCCGGTGTACAATATGGCCTTTCCGTCTCCCTCGATGAGGAATATTACAGCTCCAGGACAATGGTTCGCGTCGAACAGGGTGACCTGGATGGAATGGCCCGGGGCCAGCTCGATCTCGGTTGGCGTTTCCAAAGGAACGGGCTTCAGGAGGCTCTTCAGGTTTTTGAAAGTTTGTACGCGAGCTTCCAGGATGCCCTTGGCGAAGTTGATGCGGCATGGGTAGCGCTCGAGACGGAGGAGGATCTCTCTCGTGGCGGCCGAACAGTAGACAAAGGGGGATCGAAGGCTCTCAAGCCCAGCCAGATGATCGCTGTGGACATGGCTCAGGAAGCATGCGAGTGGCGGAGGCTGGTTGGAAGACCGACGGAAGAAATCGACTTGTACTGGTCAGCTTTTTTTCGAGAGAGGCCGGCTTTCATCCATCATCACCAACCTCGAATGTCCGGGAACTCGGCCACGATGCCGTTGAATGTCGACATCTCGCGCGATTATTATCAAAGCCTGAGGCTGGACCGTGATTTCCCGCTTAGTTTGTATCCGAGAGGATCGATATACGAGGCCGCCTAGCAGGAGAGCGAGGCCAAAGTAGAGTCGGATCGTGCGCATCCAGCACGCAGCAACAGGAAGGCAAGCATATGTCGAAATCAGGGGGAAGCCTGTACGCCTGATGATCTTTTGAGTGGAGTAGTCTTCATGGTCTTCGAGAAGCGTGTTGTCAGATGTCAGCGAGAGGTGGCCGATGCGAAGAGGGAGTGAAGTTGACAGAAGGCAGGCTCAAGGAATCTACATCGTGTACTGTGCAGACACAGTGTGCATTCGGTTGATTCACGCTAATCCAGGCAGCCAGGAGCGACCGAGGTGCAGGCAGAACACGGTGCGTCCCGGCACGAGCTGTGGTGGCGATGTTTGGAACATCACAAGTAGTACAAGACGACAAAAAGATGCATCTAAGCTCAATTTCGAGCAGCGCAGCTGAATATTCGACTTTGTTTCATTTCGCTCACCAATATGTCTATCCGTACCAGCGACTTTGAAAGGCCCCGGTGCATCAAATAAGAGGTTTTGAGGAAAATTTCCCAACGCGCCAGGTTGTGTTCACATGCACAGTGCGCCGGGTAAATACCGGAGGCGGCATCCTACACCCGTCTGTCCAAGATGAACAGGACGGTACGGTACCCAAAGTACCTGAGGTGGGTAGGTAAGGTACGGACTTCAACTCCAGGGGACCGATCGTGATGTCTTCCAACCATGGTCCGCTTGTCCCTCCAGTCGGCCTCATCCAGGAGTCGCTAGACGCAGACTCGCATTTCGCCCCCTGAACTTTTAACACCAATGCTTAGTTGATGCGTCGCGTCTGCCTTTCGATCGATCACCCTCGATCCGCAACGAAGATGTCCTCGAGGCGCTTGACGCCAGGCACACTGCAACTCGTGGCATCCTCCACTACAACCCGAACCACCTTGACTTCGGCATCCCTCCCATCAATCTTCACGCATCGCAAAAGTGCTCGGTGACTCGAATTCTCGGACGTCTGACGCTACCCCGCAGGTCACCGTGGTAAACCACCAATTCGTCCAGCGGCCGATGGCTGGCCCCGACATCACGAGACACCGGGGCTGGCTGATGGCGGCTTTGATATACTCTACTGGTTCGCCTTGTCACCAGACAGACTTCTTTCGGCCGCCTCCCGACGCGGTGGTCTTGCAGCGTTGCAATCGCCAGTGCGGTGCAATGCGACCGCATGGCACCACCCACCAGCGAGGCACACCGATCAAGCATTCTCATGCCGAGCGAGGAACCCTCAGATACAGAGGCAGAAACTTCGGATCCTCACGAGCAGCCTGCTTAGGTGAGCCCCAGCTCTGCTGATTCACCATGAGCAACAACTTGCTCGGCCTCATTTGCGTATATTACCCTGCAGTCCTTCTGAGCGCTTGGGCATTTTATCTCACTCAGCCTATTCTCGTTCACCAATCCCCCGCATTTTGTCAGTCACACATGCCGGTGGGAGGCCCGGCCGCTCGTCCTCTGTGCCCTCGAGAGGGACCCAGCTGACATTCCAGGTGCGTCGCATTGGCTCGCCGGCACCTGGGCACGCCCCCGAATGGGAAGCCCGGATCGACCTACCGACACCCAAGCCATCTACAACGGCCGCGCCCATCACGCCTCCGCGTGGTGTGGGGTGCCGCAAGAACCGCATCACAGACTCCGTGTTCCCGCATCCGGCAACTGCTGTCCAGGGGTTCTCTGTTGAGGGCACGAGTCCAGGGGGATCGTCAAGGCCAAGCCTTCAAGATCGCAGTGCAGAGCCACGAGGCGTCGACGAGTCTTCGTCATTTGTGCTGGGATCGTCGAGGTTGTCGCATGAACTGCTCGCTGTTGAAGAAGCCTTCATCAGATTGAATTCATACCGCGGAATCCTTCGGTCTCTTTGCGCGCCACCCACCAGGGAGGGCCACGCGCTCCTCGTCTTCAATTCGCATGGTCTCGCAATCGGCGGCTGCATCAGCTTCACTGCCTTGCCGGAGCTTGTCTACCCACGCAATCTGGGTCTGTCACATCAGAACCGGAGCAAAACCCCGCTATGCCCCTTTCGGTACGGAAGATAACTTCATGCCTGACACGCCTTCAGTAACGGGAGGCAAACTTGCATACTGTGTTTGCCTTTGACGACCCTGTCTGATGCTTTGCTGCCCTTCCTTGGCCCGATCGACCAGGAAGCGGGTAGAGCCAAGATGGCAGCCGCGTAGGCTTCCCGAAGGCAAATCCTCTCATGGTTCCCTTAAATGATGGAGGCATCCTGTTCCGAGATTATGGCACTCCCTAGCTGTCGGTTGCAACGCTCCTTTCTTCCATCCCAGACATCAAGATGAGGTTTTTTAGCCGTGTGGGTGTCGCCACGGCGCTCCTGAGCGCTGTCTCCTGTATGTCCATTTCGCCTCCCGGGAGGCACAGCAACTAATATGCACAGTCTTCGAAGGCGTCGCTGCCCAGACAGCATGGACAAGTCCGGACACCGGCATCGTCTACCAGACGTACACGGGCTCTACTGGCATGAAGTATGGTCTTGTTCTGCCTGCCGACGCGCTTACTGTTGATGCTACTGAGTACATTGGCTACATCGTAAGTCTCCCAAACATGGCCCGTATTTATTGGCTGCCTGTGCTCACGCATGCAGTCATGCCCTACGCCCGCCGGCGAGGACCAGGGATGGTGTGGTCTCTCGCTCATGCCTAGCATGACCAACAGTCTGCTGTTCATGGCACACCCCTATGAAGGAGAAGTCTTGACCTCGTTCCACTTCGCCACTTCCCGCGAGTCGGTCGAGAACTACAAAGGCGAGGCAACGATCGTAAGTTGAAGCTTTCTAGACCATTTGTGCGCGGCAACCATTAACGCTGCTCCAAGACGCAAATCACTTCTAGTGTCACCGCAAGTGGCTTCACGCTTGAGTTCCGTTGCCAGGGCTGCTTCAACTGGGAGCAGGATGGCTTCGTTGGCGGCCATGCGACCACCCAAGGCTTCCTCGTGACCTCATGGGCCCTTGCCGATGAGGCCCCTGGCAACGCCGCGTGCCCCGAGCGACTCACTGTTGAGCAGCATGCCAGCCAGAGCATCAACGGCGGTGCCCTCACTCCCGGTTTCATGAACGCCGCTTACGACGAGTGGGCGGCACTCGCAACCGAGGTTGTCACTGGAAACTGTGGCGGCACTACGCCCAGTAGCACCGGTGGAACTGGCCCGACCTCCACATCGGAGCCGGAGCCACCGGCGACGGGCATCCCTGTTCCCAACACGGCTTACGACTACATCGTCGTCGGCTCGGGTGCCGGTGGTATCCCTCTGGCTGACAAACTCAGCGAGGCTGGCCACAAGGTCTTGCTGATTGAGAAGGGTCCTCCGTCCTCGGGTCGCTGGGGTGGCGAGCGTGGACCGGCGTGGCTCGACAACACCAACCTGACCCGGTTCGATGTGCCCGGTCTTTGTAACGAGATCTGGCACGACCAGGCAGGCATCGCTTGCCGCGACACCGAGCAGATGGCCGGCTGCATTCTCGGCGGTGGCACCGCAATCAACGCTGCACTGTGGTGGAAGGTGTGTGCAATTCTTTGCGGATTATGATACTCTTACTGACGAGATTACAGCCCTATGCTGCTGACTGGGACTACAACTTCCCCTCTGGTTGGAAGGCCAGCGACGTCGCTGCTGCCCAGCAGCGCGTCTTCAACCGAATCCCAGGAACGACTAAACCTTCACGCGACGGCGTGATTCACCTTCGTGCTGGCATGGATGTCATTCGAAACGGCCTCGCCGCGTCGGGCTGGAAGGACACTGACCTCAACGCCAACCCGAACCAGAAGAACCGCACGTTCGGCTACACGCCGTACATGTACTCCAACGGCGAGCGTGGCGGCCCCATGGCTACCTACCTCGTCTCCGCCAACGCCCGATCCAACTTCAAGCTCTGGATGAACACGGCTGTCAAGCGTGTCATCCGTGAGGGTGGCCATGTTACCGGCGTCGAAGTTGAGCCCTATCTGCCCGGTGGTTACCAGGGTATTGTGCCCCTGACGGCCATCACTGGTAGAGTCATTCTCTCTGCCGGTACCTTCGGCAGCCCCAAGATCTTGATGAGAAGTGGCATTGGCCCGACCGACCAACTCGATATTGTCTCCAACTCGACAATTGATGGCTCAACCATGATCTCGCGCAACCAGTGGATCAACCTGCCTGTAGGCTACAACCTGGAGGACCATGTCAACGTAGGAAGCCCAACGCCGAGAAGAGGACAATGCCGTCGCTGACAGTGATTTTCAGACCAACGTCGTACTTGAGCACCCTTCGGTTCAGTTCTACGACTTCTACACCGCCTATGATGGTCTGCCTGAGTACCAGGCCGACATCCAGAAGTACCTGACGCAGCGCAGCGGCATCCTGGCGCAGTCTGCTCCCAACATTGGGCCTCTGTAGGCAATCATCTCTTCAGCTGTAAGACTTGAACTAACATGAGCAGCTTCTTCGAGGAGATCCGCGGGGCCGACAACGTGGTGCGCCAGCTTCAGTGGACCGCGCGCATGGAAGCCAGCGAGGACGAAGATGACGGCAGTAAGTCCCATGACCGTGGAGGGTACCGTTCCCCAGAAGTCTCCTAACATTTTTTCAGTCGCCTTGACAATCTCCCAATACCTCGGACGCGGCGCCAAATCGCGAGGCCGCCTGACCATCACCCCTGCCCTGAACACGGTCGTCTCGACCCACCCCTACCTCCGCGACAAGGAGGACTCTGAGGCCGTCATCAAGGGCATCGAGAACCTCCAGCGCTCGCTCGCCAACGTCCCGAACCTCAAGTGGCTCCACCCGGCCCCGAGCATCACGGCCCGGCAGTACGTCGAGACCATGATTGTCTCGCCCAGCAACCGCCGCGCCAACCACTGGATCGGCACCAACAAGCTCGGCAACCAGGACGGCCGCATCAACAACGGCGACTCGGTCGTCGACACCAACACGCGCGTCTACGGCACCGACAACCTCTTCGTCGTCGACGCCTCCATCTTCCCCGGTATGGTCACCGCCAACCCGTCGGCGTACTTCGTCGTCGCCGCCGAGCACGCCGCCCAGAAGATCCTGCAGCTCGCCGCCGCCAAGGCCGCCGCCATCTACGAGCAGTGTGGCGGCCGCGAGTGGAGGGGCACGTTCCAGTGCCAGGCCAGCCTCAAGTGTGTTGAGCTGAACCCGTACTACAGCCAGGTAAGTGGCTCCCCCTTGCGTGCTTTGCCGGGTAGATGCTGATTTTTTTGCGCAGTGCCAGAACCGCTGAGGTGTGGGTAAGAAGGGGGGAGGGGTAGGCCTTCGGCGCGTTCGCTTCTCTGTCCATATTGACTGACAAATCGTTACATACGGGGTCTGGCATCAAGCATTTCATCGTACATAGCATTCCAACTGTTGCTTCTCTTCTACATTATCACAAGGGTTGATGAGCTTGTTGATGTATACTGATCAAACCCTCTGACGCTGCAGCCACGCCCTCTGCAAGACGGAGACTGCAGACTAGTTCACCCTGATGGCCACCAGATCTACTCTCTAAAAGCCATACCTTGACTTCTGCCATGGTGGCAGTCAGCTGGCTGGTGTGACGCGGCCGCAAAGTCTCTTCTTGGTGCTTGCATCCGAGACCAGCACCTTAGAAAGAGCTTCGGCCTTTGAGCTCCGGAATGACCTCTTACCGGTCGCCCACTACCAGGGGACTTGCACATCATGTCGTTGCTAGGCTAGAAGAGCAGCGACAAGAAGGAAAACAAGGACCTTGAAAAGGCCGGGTGCCTTACGCAGCGTCAACTACCAGCAGATGCTCAATCGGTGGGCTCACCTTTCAGCAAATCGTATCCCACTATACATCCACATTTGCCAGCCTAAAAAGCAGAGTCAAAGTAGTCTTGAAAGTACGTTGAATCGGCCCATTACCTGGAGACACCCGGAGGAACGTCTTTCGGCCTGCAGGACCCGCACAGAAGAGCACCCGCCGGGCCGTTTTTAAGAAGGAACCAGACGTGACTGTCCACGTACTCATAAAACGGCGGCATTCCTCCCCAGGTCTTCTTCGCCCGTCGAGCTCTCCATCGCAACACCCCATCCCCGACCTTCAAGATGTCGATTCCGATCAGCTACGACTGGAAATGCACATTTTATGTGCCCTTCCAGGACCTCAAGAATGTAGAGACCGAGTTCAGAAACGCAGCCCACAAGCACAACAACTTCGGGTCCAATACCCGCAGTCTCGCCTCAGAGTGGTCCTTCGAGCTTCTCGAGCCCTCGCGGTCTGCCAAGTCTGAAGGAGGCCCCCAGACCAAGAAGATGGCCATCGTTGTCCATACGGTGAGTAGCCCGTGACTTCACTGGCCTAGTAGCTCCTAACGAGCGCCACGCTCCGTAACCAAGGCTGACAAGCTCGACCAAGGTCCGCTTCTTTCACAAGACCAACCTCCAAGGCTCATACCTCAAGGTCCGGTCGGAGCATGAACGTCTCTTCGAGCGCATTCAGGAGGTCAAGCTCAAGGCTTCTGTCAAGGCCATCCCCGGCTTTGTCTTCCATCAGCTCTTCGTTTCAGATACCGCCAATGTGGGCAGGGGCCAGATATTCACATACATCCATGGACAGTCCAATACTTTGGAGCCGAGCGACTTCTCCAAACTGAATGATTACTTCGACACGGTGAGTCTCCTTCCCGCCCAGCTGACACGTAAGGCTTGCACTGATGGGTGGGACCAGCATCGAAGGTTTTGGAGGACGTCCTTCGTCCATCGCCCCGTAGCGGTTGGGCTTCTGCAGCTGCTCGGGCGTCATGAGTGGGCTGGCGTCCGCGAACGAGCGCGATGCGTCGCGGCCCTACAAAAAATCAAGGTCACTGTCGAGACGGCCCTTGCCAACCCGGATAAGGGCCACAAGGCCGCGAGCAAGAGCCTGGAGCAGCTCTCAAGCCAGAACCGCGAGATGATGAAGGTTCTGGCAAAGACGCTCAGCAGCATACTAGTGAACAAGGTTTGTCACATGTCCTCCCTGTCGACGAAGCCCGGAAGGCGTTGCCGTTTCTGCAAGATCGACAAAGAGATCGACCCCCACGGTGAATCTCTCCTTAGCCTGAGTCTACGCCCTGGTCACGAGTCGGAGCAGACGTTGATCGGGAACAAGCTGGCTCGCGAACATGATTCGGAGGAGACGGATGGGGAGGTACTCGCCGAGAAGCAGCTGGAGGAGGATGTGTTGGCCTACAGAGCAAGGTGGCTGGACTTCCACCGGACCTATCGAATGCGTAAGTCCTGGGTCTCCTTGGCATGCGGACGTCGGAAGTGTCACTGACAAGATCGAACTGTAGTCCAACACGATGTCTCAGACGTCAACGCGTGTCTCGCAGGCCTGTGGAACCACGTCCACATGCTTTCCCACCCGGGCGACATCAGGCACAAGCTGAGAAACCTCGAACACGAATGTGATGACGATGATCTACAGCTGTTTCTTGACCAGAGTTGGGGGGGATTCCAACTCTTCGGGCCTGCGTCCCCAGGGAGGGAGTTGGAAGGCGCTGCTGAGTCCTCGCTGATAAGTTCGGGAGAGTCGATGCTGCGCGATTTGATGCGAAGACAGAAAGGGCTGTATTATCGGGTCGACAGTGTGCTTGCGCGCGGCTTTGAGATGAGCGGCGAGACCTGGAAACTGACCGGACGCCTGGCGGGGCGGAAGAGCTAGGCAGCTCAACCACACGGCAACAGATAGCGTCCCGGCTGCGTAGGTAGTTCACTGTTCTCTGCTTCAAAGACAAAAAATATGTGTTTCTTTTTAAGGCATTGTGTTTCGTCAATACACGTTTCAAACGCTGTTTCCGGAGTTCAACTCCTGGTCAGCTCAGAGCTAGGGTGTGAGGCGCGGTGGGAATAGCCTCACATCAGATACCGTAGGTCAGGGCGAATGCAAGGATGCGCTAGCAAGGTGGGTGCGGGGTACAGGGGCTGATCTGACAGCTCAGCGAGCGCAGATTAGGGGTTCCAGTGTTCCCGCTGTGGGGGCTGCGGGCGCGAGAAACGGCGCGACCCAGCGCAAAGGAAGACACCGGACCCCGTGCCATGGCGTGGCGTCTGTACAATTTGCTGGCGGTCCATCGCGGATGGGTGGTAAGTCGATGGCGTTGCGATGCGACAAACGATGGGCACGAGGCGAATGGATTATCAGAAAAAAAGGCAGACTTGACGATTGACGGTCAGAATGGGCAGAACATGGTGGGATGGATGGAATGGCGAGAATGGGAAAGTGGCGGAGAGAGGGGGGGGGTCCGGAGGAGATGGGAATCACGAGGTGAGGGGGAGTACGAAGAGGACGAGAGGATCACGCGGCAGGTTCATGATTCAGACCATGACAACATCAACATCCACCTGACGCGTCGGAGCATGGGAAGGAAGAACTGAATGGCTGGCGACCGGCGAAGAAGAGGGAAGAAAAGGACAGGAAAGAAGGAGATAGGGACGGGGGGAGAAGGAGAGACGTGGGAAACGGGGGAGATGAGGGAAAGCGATGGTGGGAAGAAAGAGCGCTGGGCCTAGGTCTGGAACATGAGAAGGAGCGAGCCACCAGTCCCAGTCCCAGTCCCAGTCCACCTCACCCTACCTAAGGTAGGTACCCTGGTGGGCTTCTCGTCATTTGCGTGTGTCGTCTGTTGGGCTGCTCTTGCTCTGTCTGGTCTATTTCAGCTGGTGGTGTGTGTTCTACTGACTACTGGCGGCGCAAGGCAAGGCAGGCGCAGTCTGGTCCGCCCCTCCCGCTGTTTCTGCGACAGCTTCTGTCCCTTCCCCCCCCCCTCGGCCAACCCTTTGCATCATAACACAACCATCTTCTCTTCCTCACCGCTCCCCATCACCACATCTTCTACCGTCGCGAAGCTCATTTACACCGTCGCATACAGCTTGTGATTCTGGAAACCCAGCTGTGAGTCCTCATTTCCCTTCCAAACCGACAGGCGCAGCTCTATCGCAACAGCGTGCGCGTCGCAGCATAGCGTCATTCGCCCCCTCCCGTCTTGTCGCACGTCGCACGTCGTACCTCCATCCTTCTGCCCAACGCGCGCGTCCTCCCAGCTGTCGCGTCCTTGTCGCATCGTGCTCTTCGTTTCTAACAGCCGTTCAAGATCCTCTCCTTCAACGAATTACCTCGAAATTACTTATTTAATCCTCCACAATGGTCCGTGAAGGCACCCGCTCGCAAACCGGCAACTCCAAGCCGCGCGTCTTCGAGACGGTCGACACAGCGCCCGTCACCCAGCGCAAGAAGACCACCGCCACCAAGCCCGCGCCCAAGAAGACCGCCGCCGCCCCTGCTGCCAAAGGGGCCAAGCCCACAGGTGTCACCAAGAAAAAGACAGCCCCTAAGAAGGACGGTCCTGTCGCCAAGGTGCGTCCGTTTACCGTGATCCCATCACGCGCGTGGGGAGAGGCTGGATAACCGCCGCATGGGACGCGGCAGCATGTTTGCATGCCAAGCGAAGCGAGGCAATATCTGGCTATGTCTCGAGGACATGCCAATCTTCTTATGCCCCGTCTGTTCGGCGCGTCCCATGTGCATACTCGTCGCGACGCGTTCTGCGGCCATGCTGCAACCTCCCTGCGCGTCCCGAGCCCCCGCATCTACTGCACATCCCCTTGCCTCATGTCCCTGATCTTATCACGGCAGCATGTTGTTTCATCACGCCACATGCAGAGGAAACTGACCTTGCCCAGGCCAAGACCGCTGTCAACAAGGTGGAGAAGAAGGCCGAAGAGGTGACCAAGCCCAAGAAGGTACGAACTAGCCTGTCCCTTACACTCCAACCTGATGCTGCTGCCCATAACCCAGAACCAATTCTGCATGCCCACTTCAGACTTAAAGGAGCATATGCTAACACATGGCAGACCACGACCACCAAGACGGCTAAGCCCAAGACTGCTGCCAAGTGACCCATCAACCGCCAACCGATCAGATGGTCATCTGCAACCTGCTTTCGTCCGCTCTTCCACCAGCAGCTTTGGACGCGGCTCTGCTCTATCGGCAGAACTAGACTGTGCTGGTTCTCTGGCCACCCTTCCCATGTTACGATGCGTGTTCGTTTTTTTCTTTGGCAGGATACCTCTACCTCGATTCATGTTCGAGGCTGTTTGTTGTTATTTCAGTGCTCCACGGCGTCAGCACTCGGTTGCCCAATGTCCAGAAACCATACTACCCCGGCTTACCCTACTGAATGTGTGCCATTGCCTGTTCGCTGCATTCTTTTTTCAAAGATGTAATTCGTGCAAGGGATCGTCTCGTCGGCCAGGCTACTCATTGGTACCATTCATCACGCGAATTGGTTGGTGTGCTGCTTTCAATGGGATGACTGCCTCGGCGGCATGCGCCAGCCAACATTTGAGCAAAGCACTGGTCGTAGTCAATGCCCACACCCAACGTTCCAAGAGACCACGGCGCGTTGCCGATCTGGGTGATTGACGTCTAGTCATCATTCCTCCGCGTTCCCACGCATAGTATGAAGATCCGGTTCAGGTGCGCCGTCTGCTCTCTGCCATTGCCACCACTGCCACTGCGAATCCAGCAAGAGACTTGCAGCACTTATCTGCGGCATCCCTCATATTGATGTCAATCTCGACTAGCCTCGGGGACTGCCCTTGAGGTCGGGGTAGTGGCGGATCTTTCCTTTGACCAATTTCTCAGGGTGATCATTGTAGTCGCGGTCCAACGTGTAGCCCTTCTTCTCCGATGACTTGCCGTCGAGGAGGAGGGCAATCTTGCCGATGAAAGCTGGAGGTTTTAGTCCTGCACACAAATCAAGGAGGTGAGTCCGCAAAACTCACCATACGAATCAGAGTTGAGAGCGCTCTTGTCCTCATCCTGGAAGAGAACCGCCTCCCAACCACCGGTCTCGGCTTCAGAGGCGTCCGAGTCATCTTCGTCGGGCGTGTGGTCCTCGTGGAGGTATTGCCAGGTGTGGGTGAGCTGCAAATGTCAGCCTCCTGTCAGCGACGTGTAACAAGCCTCCTCTCGGCGATGTATAACAATCGCCTTATGAGTCTCACCTCGTGCAGAATGATGCAGGACAGGACCTCGAAGTGGTCTATCTTGGCCCCCTTCTTGACCCTGCCCAGGCTGCGCATCTCGCTGATCGTGGCCGGCAGGGCAATATCAGAGTTGCCGTAGCTCCTGCCCCTCTCGAAAGCGAGGTCGCAGATCGTGATGACCGAGACGTCGCCGTTGTCCACGGGGTCGGTGTACTGGATCCGCTCATGCGTCTCAAAAGCCATCAGCTTGCCGTACATGTCCGGCGCGTTGCAATTCGTGTCGGACATAACGTTGTTTGCGAAGCTGCCGTAGCCCTCACCCTCTTCATCGGGCGTAAAATGCGCGCCGTTGTCGCAGAAGAACCGGACATCGGCTTCCAGCTTGACTTCTGTCTCCGTCCAGTCATTTCCGATGCTCGCCATCGTGTCTGCGCCGTCAGCAACCTCGTTAGGATTCCCTCAATATCTAGGGGAAAGCGCACTGAAGACGACATTGTAGACAGTGTCTCGCCCGTCCCCGCCGTACTTCTCCCTCCACTGCCAGCTCCGCTGAATGCTTCTGGACTGCGCCTTGTCGTCGTTGAATATGTAGGCGTAGCTGCGCGCGAACTCCTTGTCCCAGGCGTTGGTGGAGGTGATGCTCATTCGTTCCATGCGTTCGGAAACGCGCTTGCCCATTTTGAACACCTCCTTGAGGACACCCCTATCACGCAAGTTGAGGGCGCGACCTGGGCCGGCGGGATAGGAGAGGCAGGTGCGGTCGAGCCAGTAAGTAAAGGCGTCAGTAGCAGTGAGGAGGCAGAAGAAGAGAAGTATGACGGATTTAATACGATGGATCAGCATGATTGCGGCTTCAGTTGTTCTCGTTATGGTGGACTTGCGCTGTCTGTCGTGGATGACCTTGTCGTGGTTGGCCCTGGCATGAGTTTATGGATTGGGCAATGGGCACTGAGTTAAAGATACAGCGGTTCTCTTTGTGTCGTGCTCATGGAATCAGGCACTCGGACGTTGTAATGAGTCTTTAAGAGCGAATTCGCCTATAATAACTCTCAGGGGATGTCGCAGAGGCACTATGGCTAATTTTACTGGTTAGACGCACCGCACTCTTCTGAGCCACAACTACCTGAGTATAATGGCGTCTTCTGGGGCTTCTATGCTTGTGTAGCTATAGCTCTTTCCCACGGATCATCATACTGCGTTGGAATTCGATCAGAAGTACGCGCGAAAGCACTAAGTCAAAAGCTGTCATACCGGAGACTGTCGTAGTTGAACACCAGGCACTGATATCTTCATTCAGATGATATCGGGTCTGGACGCAATTCTGAGCTATGAGCATTCTAAGAAGTGGCCAAGTAGTATTGCGTCTGTTATTTCTTCTAACGATCTACCGTGGAGCTCATGATCGACGTCAAAGTCACTTCCAGGGCTTCTTCCACTGGCTGAGCCGTAGTAAATAGCCTCTGCTGACGGCCACATCTCTATCCCATATTCACTGGGCAAGGAAGCAGAAGGATCATCTCTTCGACGATGACGTCTCGCATCACGCCAGATCCTGGTATTGTCGTATCTTAGGATTGTTTCTGTTTCGTCCTTCCGAATTCTCCCAGTTGCGGTCCACCGTATAGCCATTGTTGACCAAGAATGCCATAAGAGCAATCATCACTGATAATGAGCATTAGCTACACGATGTCTTGATCATCACACGAGGAAGAATCTCCAACCTACTGTATGATTCTGCGTTTCGTATAGCGTCGTTTCTCGAGAGCGGGGAAACTTGAGACCAATTTGCAGAGTCGCCGTCCTGGTCGTATATATCCACCATGCAATAGTATGGACTATGCATAATCTATGAGACCTGTCAGCCCGCCTGCGTTGCACTTCAATTTGTCGAGTCGCGTCTTGTACCTCGTGGAACAGAATCTGCGACACAATCTCTAATGATGTGAGTCTCGCGCCGTCCCGTAAGATGCCAAAAGATCGGAGGTTGTTGTGTGTTACTGGGAACCCCTGATTGGGCGGCCGGCCTTGACGCATGCCAAACTCACACATGGTGATGGTGGATTGGAAAAAGTTGTAGTGCTCTGCTTCATGCGGAGTAGGGTCTCGCACCCTGCTTGCGAATGGCCACTGACTGAATGCTTGCAGGCCGTCTTCGTCGCAGTTGGAGTCGGACTTGATGTTGAGCAGCGTATCATGCCAAGGACGCCCGGGGTCTGCTGGTGTCCACTGGAAATGCTGGCCATTGTCACAAAAGACCAGAATATCTGACCTCAGGCGACTGGTCTCAAACACCCAAGCGTTGCCCAGGCTGAGAAGGGTATCTGAAGTAGACCCAGTCAGTCAGACTATTACCCTGCCGTCGTTCTGGTACTTGCTACGCACCATGGACGAAATCGTAGACGTGAACTGTGCGAGGTCCTCCATGCAGTTCTTCGCATTGAGGGTTAGAACGGAAAGTGACCATGTCCAGAGAGTTTTTGGTGTCCTTGAAGATGATCTCAAAAAGCCGAGCGAACTCGTTATCGCGGCCGCGGACGCCCGGCACGTAGCTACCCGGCATTCGTTCGAGGCGCTGTGCTGCATTCCGGGCCAAGGCGAATACATCAGCCATGATTCCCACCCGACCTCCAAAGTCGATGACCTGCCCTGCGCCACTCTGATAGTTCCTGCAAGTTGGGTGCAGCCAGTATGTCAGCGCGTCGCTGAAGCCTGCCAGTAAGAGAACCTGCAATAATAGTGCCAGCCGAAAGGCACTGGTGCTGAAGAGCATGCGCATGACAGCTGATGTGCCACTCCTTATCGTGCAATTAAAGTAAAGTAAAGGCTTCGGTTGTTCAGTTAGAGGTTTCTGCAAAGTAAGACGGTTTGCCAAGGTTATAGAGAAAAGAAGGTGGAGGAGAGTCAATCCAACAGCTGGCATGTGAAAGACTAGTGGCCAACTGGTTGAATCGCTCTTCCCCATAGCATCCTTTATTTCAAGCGCAAAGGAAGGTGCGATTGTTAACATGCTATGTGAGAGGGGTCTGGCAGTCAAACACAGGTACAAGCGTCATTACCTACCTTACGAGAGTGAAGTTGTGAAATAAAGAAAAGAAATCCTCTCCACTGGTCACAGTGCATTTTGTTCCGTTGTGGCCGTCTTCATTATCAAAGACGTTAAACCCGAGACGACCGAAGGTCATGATTGTTAGGTCTTACACTTCATGTACTAAATTGCCAGGAGCGACGAAACACCAGCGATAAGGCACGAGAAAGTCGGTGGTGTCCGTCCTCATCAACCTACACAAGTGCCTGTTGCCATGTTACTGGTTTCGTCGCCTAGCCTGAAAAGCACAAGACCAAGGAAGATGTTCCCGGAAACGTAGTTGACAGAGGACAAATCTACTTGCAACAAAAGACATAATTCAGAGACCTAGTCGTGAGCTTTACGAGATGAGAGTCGTCTTACCACACAATCTGGACTCCCCAAAGCCCAGTTGCCAGTAGTCGCTTCAGGCAAGGTGCGCGAGTGACTGGCTCCCCTATCTTCGAGAATGATTTTGAATCCTATGCTACCTTACCTTATACTGAGTGGTTGAGAAGCCCTATTGGGACAGCACTGGACAGAACATGACCCCTGTTGTACAACGTGAACTCCCCACTTCCCGTCCCGTTCCGAGCATTAGGGACAAGTAAGGGGTGAGTGAAACCTTAACCAAACCCCGCCTCATTGGGGCTGTGTTTGGTGCCTGCAATATCGGGCGCCAAGTTTTTAGGCTCAACCGTGCTTTCTCCAATCTCGGTCACTTTCCATGATTTCCCCCTCATTGATGCCTTTTCATTCACTCACTTTTCACTCCATCGATGACGATTTTCGTTGCGCAATTGAGAGAGCGGCCACATGCCTCACATACCGGCGAGACGACGCGAACGCTCTCAGCTTGGAAATGCGGAACAATACCCAGTTGATCGGTCCTGACACCAGCACCACCGTACACTTGCTCGACCGATGCTGGTTCACCATTCAGACACTGGCTGAATAGCAAGCACACGACCCGCTCACTTCACTACCCGGCTCTCAAGCACAGAGAATGCAATATGTCTGATGACGAATATTACGCCTCGGACGGTCGGTTCGACCCTCTAGCACCACGTTCAGTTCGTGGCGCCTCGCCAGACTCCCGGTCCGACCAGCTCTCCAGGCGATGTCCGACACCTAGCTCTGTTAAAGCTTTCGCTGAAGCGCGCCAGCGAGGTCGTCTCTCTATCGACTCTGAGACACGGGGATTTGAGAGATCAGGGGACAAACGCCACGGCAGTCAAGGTGGCTACGTCTCCAGCTGCCGTAATCGACCTGCTACGGCCGACTGCGACTCAATCAGTTTGTTGACGACCAGATCTGAGAAAGAAGAGGCTTCCCATCCCGTGCGGAAATCGCGACCCGATGATAGACTTTCCATTAACTTTGGCTACCTGGAGATCCTGATCGAATTGGAACAACAGCAGTCTGCCCAACAAGCTTTCGAAAGCCTGCAGCCCCAACTCACGGCAACAAACCAAACTCCTATGGTGACCATGGATGGCGATTTTATCGACTTTCCAACTATGGCATCCGTGGAATCCAAGCGAGAGGACGGGCCTCAAGGCCTATTCGATGCCCAACAGCACGCAAAGCCAATCCGGTATAGCTTCTTCTCCTCCGCCTGGGAGTCTACGTTGCACGCGGCCGAGTTTGGGGATCTACTGCTTCCCGGTGAAGACGTCAGAAATCTCTTCTACGCCTCCGAGGAAACTGCCGACGGAGTTTGGTGGCTTCACTTGAACAATCCGAGCGGCGATGAAGTTCGAGCCATCTCGATGGCTTTTGGCGTCCATCCGCTCACCATGGAAGATATCAGCACGCAAGAGAGTCGCGAGAAGATTGAACTATTCCCCTCATACTATTTCGCCTCTTTCAGGTCATTCACCTGCGTCGAAGAACCCGACGGGATCGAGTTTGAGCCATTCAGCATGTATCTTGTCGTATTTCGCGAGGGCATCATCACTTTCAGCTTTGCGCCGGAAACGCACGCCTCCCGGGTTCGCTCCAGGATATCCCAGCTGAAGGAGCACGTCTCATTGAGCAGTGACTGGATCTGCTATGCATTGATGTAGGTCCTGATTTCGTGCCTCGGCAAGGCTGCAAAGATACTGACGCAACGGCAGTGATGACATCGTTGACTCCTTCAGTCCCGCAATCACGCAGATTGAGCGCGAGGCGGACGTCATAGAGGACCAGGTCTTCACCACCAGGCCGGAAGACCATCAAGAATTTCTTCAGAGAATGAGTCGGTCACGCACAAACCTCACGGGCCTGATGCGCCTACTTGGCGGAAAGGTCGACGTTTTGCGCGCCTTCGTCAAAAGATGCAACGAGAACTATGACATCACGCCCCGGATGGATATTGGACTCTATCTTGGCGACATCCAGGACCACGTCGTGACCATGCTGAACAGCCTGGTCCAATTTGAGACAATCCTGTCTCGCTGCCGGTCCAACTACCTCGCTCAGCTATCGATCGATAACATCACCCAGGGAAATCGTACCAACGAGTTCCTGAGCCGGGTTACGGTGATCGCCTCCGTCCTCGTTCCGCTCAATTTGGTTTGCTTCCTGTTTGGGATGAACGTCAAGGTGCCGTGGGGAGAACACACGAATCTGAATGCTTGGTTGGGGATCGTGAGCGGCATTATCCTTTTTGTGCTCCTCTCTCTGCTTACAGCGAAACGGATGAAATACATTTAAGAGGACAATAGGACATGGTCTATGGACCACGTTCGCATGGCATCCACTCATCAGCATCAGCTTTCTAGGAAGGGCCGAGACATGGTTGATACATCCTTAATGCAATATCTAGGATTAAGTAACCGTGCCAAGTCTATTGATGATTTCGCAAGTCTTGATAGCTGCCCTCACGTGCAGGCCTCGGCATATCCTCTCGTACGCCCCCCGGAGCACATGCTTCTCATCCTGTGAGGGCCTCAGCACGACCTATTTGCCCCCTCCTAGGGAAGCAATAGGGAATCTTCTTGCAGACATAGAGAAGCTCCCAATTATATTTGTGGTGATTCTCATCAGCGAGCCGGCCGCCAAGTTCACCGCGAAGCGAGCCAAAGGGCGCAAAGGCGCAGGATAATGAAGGCCCGGGACCAGCCGACGGGATGGGGTTTGATGCGCCAACCTGGCTGTGCCGGTCCAGGCCGGCGGTCTTGATGATGGAAGCCCAGGCAGCACGAACGCGTGTTAAGTCTGGGGCATGACAACGTCAGACGACAATAGCGCGCAGGATGAGCTGGATAGCGTTGCGTGGTGGTGCCTGCGGCGAGCTGGAAGAGGCTAAGCCATTGCAAACACAATGGAATCGGACCATCACGGCCATGATGAGCCCTCCCACGCAAGATGTCAAGATCCAAAACGAGTGAGCTTGCGACCTCCTTATTTTGCGCCCGGTGTATCACTACCAGCGTCGCACATCTGCAGCTGCGCTTTTCAGCACCAAGGGACCAATGGCCAAGAAGACCAACTGTTGAGAGAGCTGAGAGAATGAACCAGTTCAGGGACACAAGCCGCTTACCAAATCCAGACGCTAGTCCCAAGATGGCCGAGATCAGTGGATCGTTGCTGCTCACCGCTGCACACCGAAAGCAGCTCCCCAAGGTGCAGCTCCCTTAGGCGACCGAGCGAATGACGCGCCACTAGTAAATGCCTGAGGTCTGTCCCCCCCCCCCCATCGCGCCCCGCCCCCCCCTCCCCAACGCAAGCACGGCGGCGCGGGAGCAGCAGACCAGGCTGCGGTGCTAGCATCATCACCTTACCACGCTGCACTTCTTTCTCAACTGTCCACATAAAGAGGTTCAGCATCGGCATCATCCCCCCATCAATCGCCGCCCGTTAAGTTAGGAGCATTATCTTCAGTTTCTCTTCTCCCTCCGCACCTGAAGTATCGGCCTTTCTTCACACAGTCTGGCCAATTGCTGCTTTCTCGAGCCGCGATCCCCAAGCTTCCCTACCTTCCCGGCCATCGCCTCGACCACCCACCTGCCGCAGTCGACCATCCTCCCTCGAGCGACCGACCGTTTGTCGGCCTGCCATCCTCCATCCTTCGTCGAGTTCGAGTCCGAGTCCTCGCCCTCGCACGAGCAAGCTCATCAATCATCATGGACGAGGCGCCGGGCCCGCAGCCCACCAACGCTGCCATGGCCTTGTCTGCTGCCTCGCATGCGCACCATCTCACGAGCCACTTCTCCTCGGTCGAAACCATTTCGCGCACCAACTCACCCGGCCCACCATACACGAAGGCGGACGAGGATGATTCGAAGCGGTACCGCCCCCGCACTTTCAGCTACTTCGACCACCTGCCGTTTCCTGTGGAGGAGGAGCAGCAGAGGGACGTCGCCCTGACCGGCATCCTGAAGGAGCTTTACATCGCCATCAAGGCCGAAGACTTTTCCCCCGGCGCTCTGCACTGGACGCGTGAACTTCAGGGATGGCTCAACCTCAAGTTTGAGATGACGAGAGAGCTTCGCGCCACCCTGGCCAAGCTGTACTACCACCTCTGTCTTGCGCCGGGCCTCGACCCCACAGCCGCCGACCGGTTCCTGAAGATGGTGGTGGTCCTTACTAGGTGTGCCCTTGAATCAAGCATCTCTCTGTTTCGCATTGCCTAATCTTTTTCTTCGCAGGAAATTCCACTATCTCAAGCCCGTCGATGATCTCGTTCTCGATTGGAGGCCACTCTGGCGCGAAGTGAAGGCCCTCGTCCTGCCGAGCGAGGTCCCAGCCCATCAGAGCAGTCGCCGGAAGACGCATAAGCAGCTCTGGAAGCTGTGTCTGCATGCGCAAACATACTTCGACCCGAGAGACAGGCGCGAGATGCTCGAGGAGTTTCTGCCCTACTTCAGCACCTCAGACCTGTCCGATGCCTACATCGTCATGGGTGTGGTCAACGCCCTGCTACCGACCACCGCCGCCCCCGAGTCCGAGGCCTGCGCCCTGCCGCAGGACTTTATGCCGACAGTCTTCCACCTGTGGTCCCTGGTGGCTCGATCCAAGTCGTTCGACGTCTTCCTCATCGACCTCTCGTCGCGACTTGCCAGAGACATGCTGCAGACCAAACACGTCCCCTTTGGCGCACACGGCATATTCACCAGAGAGCAATCAGACGTCCTCTTCACGGCCGTCTTGCGGCTGACAGACATTCCTGTGGGTCAGGCCAACTCGCCGTATTCAACCCTCGACTACCAGGCTGGCCTGGGCTTGTATCTGGAGAAAGATAAGAAGAAGTACCCGACTGCTTACCTCATTGCCCGGTTCCTTGTTTATTCCCTGTCTCCCAAGTGCTTGGAGGAGGAGAGCTCCATCATCAGCAACCTGGAAGGCCTGCTCGAGGCTGTAGACACATTTTACCACCCCTCCAACGCCGGCTCATGGACGACGTTCCTCGGCCAGTTCACTCTCTACTTGACCGACATCTTCGTGTCAAGATGGAACCGCGAACAGAGCGAAGAGCTCGACATTCCGACTGACCGCAAGATCAACCCGGCACTGAAACGCCGCTTTGTACTTGCTCTTCGCGAGGTGACGTTCATGGGTCTCTTCTCCAAGAGCAGCCGGGTTGCCCACTACTACTATGCGGCTCTCCAAGGGCTGTCCTACCTCGAACCTGGCTTGATGTTGCCCGGTGCGCTGCAGCGATTCTACCCAAGCTTGCAGGGCCTTGTCGAGGTTCACCGCACGACATCCAGTCTCAACAGTCTGCAGATGATCGCCAACACGATGTCCAAGCAGAAGGGTTTCCGTTGCCACATTACCGCCTTGCTCGCCCTCGCCCTGCCGGGCATCGACGCCAACGACCTCGGGAAGACTCAACACACCCTTAACTTCATCCAGAGCGTAGCATACAGCATTCCTATGGTGCCCCTTCTGAAGAAGGGCAGTGAAATCCACGATACCAGGTTAGCAGAGGACTGGGTCCAAGGTGAAATGGAGCGGATGGAGCGCGAAGGCCAGCACATTGAGATCGACTATGCCACCGAACTAACCGACGAAGTCGAAGCAGACATCCTGCGATCATCCACATTGGGCATGGGTGAGTTCGTGATTGCGCTACTGGGCAAGGTCTTCACTCTGCTGGAGAACCTCCCAGACGCATCTCATCTGCGCGGTACCACGCCAGAGGACAACGTTATCAACGCATTGCCTGCTGCTCTGTCTCCGCTCTTCGCGTCCTTATCGCCAGAGCTGTTTGACCTTGCGCTGGACAAGCTGTCGTCTTTTGTCTCAACACATGTTGTCCACCAAGCCCGAGACGCAATGGCGTGGATCTTGAACGCTCTGTGCAAAGTCAACCCGGAGAAGACCCTCAAGGTGTTCATCCCAATGCTTATTGCCAATATTCGAAATGAGATCGACTACAACCACGCTGCATCAGACCGAAGTAGCGGCACAGATTATCTGCCGCGCGACCGCGCCCTTGTCTGGCACGTTAGTATGCTTGGCATGGTCGTTGTTCACGTTGGTGGCGAGGTCTTGAAGTACAAGGATGAGCTCTACTCCATTGCGCAGTACATGCAGGAGAAGTGTCGTGGACTGCCGACGATCCACATCTCCAACTACATTCACCATCTTCTGCTCAACCTCACCCACACCTACCCCATCGACAACGCGCTATATGAACCCGATGTACTCAAGCGAGGTCTCGATGTTGGCGATTGGGGCAAGACGACCAAACCCGCTGATCTGTCGATCCAATGGCACCGTCCATCTCCTGGCGAGATCGAATTCGCCGTTGACTTGTTCGATGCCCAGACCAAGGGTGCTGCCGAGAAGCTCGATCTTCTCATGAGCGACAATTCGCCCGTGCCGAGGAAGGGCAAAAACAAGGAGTGGTCCGATGAAGTGTCACGATTACTCTCTCAAATTCGTCTCGTCATATCTGGTATGGCAACGTTGTTCGACCCAAAGCGTGCTTCTGGCGGGTTGAACGGTGACTCGAGCGCATCCGCCGAAACTGATGCGGAAGGCGATGCCGTCATGGGGGACGAGAGTGACGACCCTTTGGCGGAGGCTGCCGAAGATGAGGAGACTCGACCTCAGTACCGCTACCAGGCTGGATACCTGCTGTCCTCAGAGGACTCCGCTTATCGAAGGATCCATGATCTTCGCGAAGACCTTGGGCGGCTCCTCTCAAGGACACACCAATTCCTGAACACCAGCGTGGAAGATGACGTCCCTTGCTTCACCGCTCTCTATGCAGCGTACCGAACGTGGATCACTGATGTCGGTATTGAGCGCTCGGCACACCCTCTCGAGAGGCACCTTCGTCTGTACAAGTCGGATATTGCCGCCTTCAAGATCAGCGGACTGCGAAAGATATATCCGCGCCCTCTTCTCATCAAAAGGGCTGACGCGTACCAGCTGCTCCGGGTCAAACACAACGCGTCTGCACGACAGAAGAGCGAGCTTGACAAGCGGCTGCTGCTCGATTTGGCCGAGTCTTGCACGTCCCTGTACGCTGACGTCCGGAGAGTTGCGCAGAGCTCGCTCGAATCCTCGCTCAAGGCACTGATCGGTGGGCGCCCTATGGTGATCCCAGTTATCATGGAGAAGCTTCGAACCTCAATCGAAGACGTGGATCACGACCGCATCAAGGGCGCCATCTACACGCTGTTCTTCACCAGCCTGCTGAGAACGTTGATGAAGGACTGGCGATTCGCCCCCGATGCCCTGCGACTGTACATGAAAGCTGGCAATATTGACAAGCCCAGTATACAAAATCTGGTGGCTGGAGCTGTTTACCAGATGTTCGACTTCGGAAAGCCCTTCGAACGCATGATCTTGGTGAACAACGAGCTGGTCGATCAGATCAAGCCCGGGTCTGACTGCTCGCCAGCCATCGACTCTCGTCACAAATTTATCGTCAGTCGCCGGGCGCGTGTCGAGAAAAAGAAGGCTGCACTTGGGCTCGAGCTCACTGAACTTTCTAAAGGGGCGCACTGGAAGATTGCAGGTCGATGCGTCATCTTCGCCCTCAACCTCTCTCTCCGCTTTAACACACTGGCACCTTCGCAGCTCATTGATCTCATCGCGAATGGCGCAAACGACACCCACCCGGGTTTGAGGATGCATTACATTTCAGCTTTCACTTCCCTCTTCGAAGCCGTTGACATGCGCGCGGCATACGACCACACGTATGAGAATTACCTGTTGGAGAAGGAAAAGGACCGCAACAAAGTCATCGTCCCGGTTCCTCATGGCGATGCAGAGTTCACGGAAAAATTCCTGTCTTCCTTCGAGAAGCCTGATAACGCGGAGTACATGGTCAACACAGATCATCCGGGCTGGCTTGTCTGGGGTAAAAAGTTCGTCGCATATCGAGCTAAGCCCATGCCATTCACGGCATACGACGAGGTCGAGACGGCCGTACGACAGCAGATCGGTGCGATTGTCAACAAAAAGTGGATGAAGACCTGTTTCGACTACCTGAAGCAGGAGCCTCGGGATACCAGCGCCGACCGCTTCAGGATGACGAACGTCTTCATGCTGATGCATGTGTTTGACCTGATGCATTACGGAGGCACCGCTGTCACGCTCCAAGACGTGGAAGAGCTGACGAAGGAGACTTACGGCGACGGCAGCGACAAGCACCAGCACCGTGCCACTGCTGAGATCATCGGTGCGCTTCTGACCGGGTCATCCGATGATCCTCCTGAATTCCGCGAAAAGGTTTGGGCTTTCGCGGCACCAATGCTTCTCAAGATCATCGGTGAAGACCTGACGCCCGAGAATCTCCAATACTGGTTGACGTGTCTGCATTTGATCATGGGCTCGAAGGATCCGCGCAGGTCGCACGAGATCATCGAGCACTTGGTCTCCTTCAGGCTTGACATGTCCTCTAACGCCGCTTTCAAGGAAGCATCCAAGATACAGCTGCTCGAGTCAACTGTTTCCGACCTTGGCTGGCACTTCCGTCATGAGAAGCCGATCCTGGAGAACTTCCTTGCTCATCTCGACCATCCGTACAAGACAGTTCGAGAAGCCATGGGCCGCGTGATCGCAAGCATCTATCGCACGAGGTACCACGAGTCGTACGAGAGCGTGTCGAAGCTTCTGGAAGCAAACAAGCAAGCCTCATCCATTGGCATTCGGCCATACCAGCCTTCTGAGGACTTCACAGCGACGATCCTCGAGGTCTTCGAGCGCATCGAGAAGTGGCGACACGAGCGAACGCCAGGACAAAACACGCCATCATCGTACACCGCCGGCTCAAAGACGGTACTCACATGGCTCGACTCGGCCCTCTCGCAACAAGACTGTACGCAACTCGTGCGGTTCTTCCCGCAACCCTTCATGGAGCAGCTGCTGCATATGATGGATGTCAAGGAGGACCCCGAGCTGATGAAGCTTGCTTACCACGTGTACCGCCACTTGCCGAACATCCCGTTCCGAGCTGGCGAGGACGACAGCTTCATCGACGCACTGATCCGCATTGGCAAGACGTCGCCCAGCTGGCATCAACGGCTGCGCGCACTTGTCAACATGCAGGTCATCTATTTCCGACGCCTGTTCCTCACCAGCATGGAGCAGAGAGGAAGACTTTTCGATGCCGTCAGCGACATGCTGGCTGATCAGCAATTAGAGGTCAGGACCTGTGCCTCCAACACCCTGGCTGGTATGGTCCGCTGCTCGCCCCAACGCATTCGCGGGCCGACGATCGACCTGCTGAAGGACCGCTTCGAATCGCAACTGCGCACGAACCCGATGCCGAAGAGGAAGTTGCCCGGAACAGAAACGCCAATCGACTCGCACAGGCAGGTCACTCGCCGCCATGCTGCTGTGCTTGGCCTCGGCGCCCTCGTGGAGGCGTTCCCTTACGCAACGCCTCCTCCAAAGTGGATGCCGGAGGTGCTGGCCACACTTGCCAACGGAGCAGCCAGCGATCCGGGCATCGTGGGCAAGGCAACCAAGACGATTCTCTCGGACTTCAAGAAGACGAGGCAGGACAGCTGGATTGTGGACAAGAAGGTAAGTTCCGGGCGTTGTTGGCGTCGCAGGTGGTCAAGCTAATAATTTTTCACCCAGTACTTCACCGAAGAACAACTTGATGCACTGGAGGGTGTACTCTGGAAGAGCTACTTCGCATAAGCTTACAAGCGCTGGAGGCTAGATCGGCGTCGCTTGCATGAATACACGACAGGGCTTGTGGCACCGCAAGCAACGAAGTCCTTGATAGACTAGTATTGCATGACTGGTTGTTTATTCGTATTGCAGGCTCGGTGGGCATAATACGGCGGACGCATGAGTGTGTAACAATTAATAGAATCATTGATCTCTCAAAATGAGGTTCCCGGGTGTGTTAGAAGCTGTCGAGGTTTGAAGACAACCCTGGGCGTCTCCTCGACTTGTCGTCTTCTCGCAGTCGACCAAGGAATGCGGAGTCCCGAGATCTCGACTCTACTTTGGAAGCTCCGAGTCCTTCACCTGCGCTTCACTCTCGTACGGCGGAGGGGCCTCGCGCCGCCCGTCCTGTACCATTGTCGATTCGTCGATTGTCACACCCAGCTCCGCCATTCCTCCGTCCCGGTCGCGGCCTTCCAAGCTGCCGCCGACTGTTTGTTCCAGATCAGGGTCTGCTTCGTGAACGACGCCCTCGTGGCGGTGGTGCCTGTCTGGGTTGCGCTGACGAGTTGGGTGGCAAGGCCAGCAGCAGCACCAGATGGAGGCGATGACGATGAGGATGACGCCGATGGTGATGCCCACGCCGACAGCGATGCGCTCACCCTTGTCGAGGCGATCGAGGGGTCCTGGCTCGTCATCGTCGCTGGCGCGTGGGAAGATGTCCGGGGTCTCGCTTGCTACAGCTCGCAGGGAAAGGCTAAGAGAGGCGATTCGCAGCCATAGCTTGGAAATGTGGTGCATGTTTGATAATGGTATGGTAGATACGCGAGATGTCGGTAGTAGGCGAGGTTGTAAGTATTGTTCGTTCTTTAAACGAGGAGCACGAGGTTTGGGAAGAAACAGCAACCGCAGGCAAAGGTCTTGGGCGAGCATCATGTAAATACCCAGACGCCAGCGGCACAGCGACACACCGTTCCATCACGATTCACCAGTTTACGACGTAAGGTAGGCATCGCAGGCCTCTCGATCTGACATTGTCGTCAGTCCGGGCGACGTAGTGACGACGCCAGGCGAGCGGGACAGCCAATGGCTGCTGACAACGCCTTCCGTTTTAGGAACCATTGTGCGCCTGGCCTGGGGGTCTCTTCTAGTCTCGTGTCAGCTCGGCTTGGCTTCTGGGCCGGTCCGGGAGAGTTGCTGACCTGAGCACCCGCAGATGGGGCATCTGGCCGCTCTTGGTTGGAAAGCTTACCGAAAGCTTGCCGAAAGCTTGCTTTTGACATGCCAACTTCGTCCGAGTGTGATTGTCGAGGGAGACGGGTTGTCCCCCGCATCTGCTGGCATATCTGCCTTGCCAGTCCTGATGAACAGTGCTGTCGCCAGGTCTCACGCAGGATGGCCTCATCTCTATTTGAACAAGGAATGAAGCCTCGTTTCTTCCGTCGACTTCTTCGAGTTCCGTCGACTTCTTCGAGTTCCTCGACTTCTTCGACTTCCTCGACTCCCTCGGCTTCCACGACGAGTCCCTCATTTCAGTCGCTGGTAATTCCTCTTACACAGAATCGGCCTGCATTTTGATGACTGGCGAGCGATTGAGAGATCGTAAATGAACGGCGCTGCACCACGGCCACCACAGCTCGAGGTTTGGTCTTAGGCGAACTCATACACATCGCCACTCTCCCAGCCTCCAAATTCCGTCTTCTTACGTGTGTGCTCCGTGACAACTCTAAGATGCGGGATGTAAGACGCCCTTAATGTCAAAAGAAGCGCTCCGAGGCCAACGCCGGGCTGACCAAATTGAAGACAAGCTCAATCAGGGGAGTATCGTCGACTTTTACCTGGAATCAAGATCCCCCGGTCGCTCCAGGTCCTACGGCATTCGTGCGGCGCTGCAGGCTCCGTCGCCTCAAGCGGACTGACAGTGTGACCCCGGATCTCTTGGCAAATCACATCGCGACTCGCGTCATGCAACGGGAAGATCTCGAAGCACCTACCCCAGACAATTATCCTCCAACGGAATGATTCTCCGCAAAAGGAGTAGCAGATGTGGCGGATAAACATCTCTCATACCTGCCCTACGACCAGACTCCGAAGGCCGTCGCGTGCCGCCCCGTTCGGCATCAGCGTGTCGATCATGGCCATTCGTGGTCTCGGCGGCTTGTTTCACGCCAGCTATTAAGGACTTCACCTCCGGGGCAGAGCAGCTTACTTGGCACCAAGCAGTGTCCTATTGGGGGGATTTCTTCCCTGTGTAGCCCACCCTGAGCGCCTGCAATGTAACGAATAGAGAGTCTCGAGGCCGCCGACAAGTACAAAAGGACTGTTCGGCGTCGCGGAAATCAGACGTAAGACTGGGAGTATGCCTGTTGCCAGACTCGATTGTACATAGCCAGTTCCTGACACGCCTCAGACACCAAGATGAAGTTCACCGGTCTTGCTTCCTTCGCCCTGTTGGCGTCTCTCGTTTCGGCGTCTCCCGCAGCAGTTCTCACGAAGAGGGCCTCGGTTCAGGATGCCTGCAACATCGGTTATTGCACCCAGAATGGCGGGTACGTTGAACTGCTTGTGACACTGGTTTCCTCTATGAACTTTGTCGCTTGAAAAATCATTGGCTCTGTGATGAATGTTGACATCAAGCAGCACCAAGGGCGGCGCCGGCGGCACGACGACAACGGTCACTACTCTGGCCGCATTGACGGCAGCGGCTGTCGCAGAGGGTCCCGCCATCATCATTGTCTCTGGCAAGATTACTGGCGCGGCCAAGGTACAGGTAGCTTCCGACAAGACCATTGTTGGTGCGCCCGGCAGCTGTAAGACTCCCCAGATTGCCTCTCTTCTTGCTCCACTAACACATCCAGCCCTCGAGGGCATCGGCCTGACCATCCTGGGAAGGAAGAATGTTATCATTCGTAACATGGCCATCAGCAAGGTCGAGAACGCCTACGGCGATGCTATCACCATCCAGCTGTCGAAGAACGTGTGGGTTGATCACTGCGATCTGTCGGCGACGCGCTCAGGCGACAAGGACTTTTACGATGGTCTGACGGATCTGTCCCATGCTGCTGACTGGGTCACCATCTCGCACACCTACTTCCACGACCACGTGAGTACTTCAAGACCCTGCCATCGTTGAATGACACGCAGGGGTGACACATTATGATTGCTTGTCTAACACCTCAAAGTCCAAGGGATCTCTGGTCGGCCACTCTGACAACAACGCGGCCGAAGACAGGGGCACTCTGCGCGTCACCTATGCCAACAACCATTGGTACAACATCCGCAGCCGTGGCCCTCTCCTTCGATTCGGCGTCGCTCATATCTACAAGTAAGTAGCTGTCCCGATCACTCGAGCGTGCCACAGGCTGACCGGCTTCAAGCACGTACTTTGACACCATGGACACGGGTCTGAACTCCCGCATGGGTGCCCAGGCTCTGATTCAGAGCTCCTACTTCGAGAACGTCGGCACCAAGGCCATCTTCTCCGAGTCCAGCAAGGAGATCGGGTAAGTTGCATTAAGCTTTTTAGCGGAGCCAAGTAAATTTCGCTGACACTTTGCGCAGATACGTTGTGGCCCAGGATGTTGTCCTCACCGGAAAGAGCCAGAACCAGGCATCCGTTGGCACCCTGACGGCCAGCAGCCCCCCTTACTCATACAAGCTCGTCGGCTCCGCCAACGTCAAGGCCGCTGTCGTTGGCGAGGCTGGCCAGACGCTGACTTTTTAAATGCGAGACGATTTGTGCAGTAGGCTTAGGCATGAAGGCATGAAGGCATGAAGGCCTGAAGAACGGGGTCTAGTCTTAGCTGCTTAAGTCAAGTGAATCGTCATGGACGATTCTAAGGGCCTCGAATCGATTATATCCTATCGGACTGCGTGATCAGGCTTCAATGAGATTAAGGACAAACACTATCTTGCTCGATCACCCCAGCCTCCTAGTGCAAATAATCTTCACGTTAGTCGTAGTATTCTATACCTGTGTATGCGGTAAGACCCCGGAAGAATCTACCCTTCGTTCTTCAGCTAGAAGACTCGCATGCGAGTAATATTCTTGTACGTATAAAGTAGAATATAACTACCCTCATAGAGCCATAGTGGATGTACGCTCTTCCTGTCCAGAGGTTAGGTGCTCTGTACTGGTTAACAAGTTGTGTAATTGGCGACATGCGAGGAGAGCGTGGAAGGAATCCAAATGCGAGAGAAGTTGATGAATATGTGTGCGGCGGAAGAGTGCAGGATAACAAGCATGACGAGCTACCATTCTAGGTCATCCAGTAAACCTGGACATCAGGCAGCGTGTGGTTTTGACGAGGCATGATGTCCGTTTCATGTCATGTCCACCCTGTTCACAGATCATTCATCCCTTAGGTGCTCGGGTCCGCCGGGTCTTGCTTCTTGTTGAGAAAGATCTGGACTTCTTCTGTCAAGACCTAGGAACCTCAGCGCAGCACCTCCAGCATATCATCCTTGGGCTAGTCTTGCTCAGTCGGTGCTTCAGCATCTTGGAATGTACGCACTTGTAATCGATCTTCCTCCTGACATCATCATAGGCGCAAAAGTGGCCGAAGGTGAGCAGGTGCTATAACTGGGCTTGACACTGTCGCGCTTGAGCTTGCGCTTGCGCTTGAAGATCATGCATGCCAGGAGCCTCGGCTTCGGCATCCCCGAGTTGGGGGCATCGAGGGATCGGTTGTCGATCCCCGTGGTGCTGGCTAGGACACTGTCGTTGTCGCTGGGTGACGCCGGGCGAGAAACCATATGCGACCTGGAGGGGCCCACGGGATAGGGAGTTTCGTCGAAGTGCTACTTATGCGACGTGAACTGGCCCGGCGGTTCGGCTACGGGATGTCTATGAGCTCAAGGACGCGAGCGGCGGGACGGAGGAAGGGTTGGCTAATGCGTTCGATCACGTGGCCTACCTTAGGTAACGGGTCTGCGACGAGCGTCGCGTAAATGTAGCCGTTTGATGTCGGTGTCGGAAGGCCTCGGCCGGTAAGGGCCCGAGTGTATCGGGTCGCAGGCGCATAAGCGGAACATGTGTTTGAAACATAAATCGCGACGATGCGGATTGAGGAAGCACGTCGACAGCGACAATACGGACGGAGTTCCTGAGAGACCAGGCGAAGGGCACGGAGGTGACGGGCATCGGGACTAGTAAGTGATAGTGCTCAAGATGGATTTACCAGTCTTTCAAAACCCAGTGAGCGGTCGTGAAGGTGTATCAGCTCGTCTGGTATGAGACCTTTTTGCTTAGGCGGTAGCAATCCGCATTCTTGGACATCGGGTCTTGTGATGACTCCCCTTCTCATAGGAACACTTTTACCTCCTCCCTTCGGTCTGCATTATGACAATGGAAGGAACCAGTGTGATTTTCTCTGCTTGGTGAGCAACCAGTCCTCTCACATATGGTTATCGATGTCTTGGGAAAGGTGGCCTCGATTGATCAGTATGGTTGCTGCCGTTCAGTATGTAGACATGTTCCGGTATGGTACGAGCGGAAAGAGTAATCATCTTCCCGCCAGCGAGTCCAGCCGCCTACAGCACTCGTTCAACATTCTCAAACGCCGAGTGGACCTGCTTCTGAGTGTCATGGGGGTCCATCTCCCCAGAGTTGTTCCCTCATGTCGGAACTGAATCAATTGACGTTGACAATATTCAAGTCTGCCACCTTGCGAAGCAATACCGTCCTAAGCACCCTGAAGGACATGATAGCTCTCTGCTAGGCGGACGCTGAAATGGAATCCCGACCCAGCTTAAAACCTGCCAAATGCCGGTGTCTCGGCGTCGCGCGATCTAAAAAAGAAGAAGGGCTTCGGTCCGCTCTATATGGCTGGAGACACATCTACGGCTGCGCAAAGAAAAATCAGGAGGCGTTCGTGGAAGTTTACTTACTGTGCAGCACTTGGACTACCGGGAGAGCCGAGTTAAGCGATCACTGTTACACGCACCTGGCTTGACCTAAGACGCTGCCAATCCCTCGCGACCCTCTAACCTACGGTGGAGCGATAGAATAAAGATGTTTAGAGAGACGAAGGATTTAATGTCCTTTTCAAAGCCGGCGATGTATGACTGTATGATAAGATTGTCACTGTACCATTTATAAACGTAAAAGCTGTATGATAATCACGCCCCTATTTGAGATAGTGGTTACCATTACTTACACAAAAGCATTGTATGTGAGAATCTTGAACGTTCAATTCATTGTTGTTGAGATCGGCAGGTGGCTTCGGGTTGCTGAAACGGGAGACAACGATCCTTCAAGGGGCTGGCGGGTGAGGACTTGTCGGTGGGAGTGGCAAAGACCCTCGGAATGGAAGGTCCGTCAGCACGCCAGATGAATGACGCGAAAAGAGCAGTGCCGAGCCCTGTGTCCATAAGTCTACCGTTCGGCAGTTATGACAAGGCACGTTGACTCGGTCCCGTAATGTCCGCATGCGTTCGGTGGGCTAACCGGTCGACGTCGGTTCGGCATTGGCCTGGCCACGAAGGGCGGGACCCAGCGGGAGGCCAAGAGTCTGTGCAGTCTGGACCTTTTCATCTCAATTCACAATGCGCTGCTTTCATTTGAGGCGCGCAAGCTGTAATCGTTACTTTAATCGCACGATGCAGTTTTCCGTGACATGTAGGGAGTCCGCAAGCAGGGGCTGTATGGCTGCGGGAGTGGGAGTTGTAAGGACTGCAACTGAGCGACTTGGTGGCTGAGCAAGGTCAAGTGACGAACAAAAAGTCGCACCTGGAAGTGTCTCGTTTGTAGTGCAAGTGATTGGAAGGCTGCTGGATGTTTAGACTCTACGGCTGGGTCAGGCCAGGGCGGTTACACCCACGGGGCAAAATATGAATCGAAGTTCATGGTGAATCAACACAAACCCCCCCTCCCCAAGTCTTGTCCGTCAAGAATGCGTACCTGTCTGCCTTGATGGTTGCATGAGAAATGCTTCATCTCTGGCAGAGGCCAGTTTAGACACGCGACTGGGCCGCGAAGAGTCGACCGACTGCTCCGGCCATGCCCCAACGGCGGTCCTGATGGCGGAGGACAACCTCAAAAGGCCCGACCAAGTGGCCGATATTATGAGGAATAAGCTTTAGGTCTCGAATCGGCCTCGAATCGGAGTCTGCCTCTTCGATTCGCCGTTCTCCGAGTTGGTGCTCAGCTGGAGGCTGCGAAAACCTTAGGGGCGGCTTTCGTGCCGCTCTACGCAGGCATCATGACTCTGCTACCGGGTATCGCGATGAACGCTTGTGAAAAGTAGCCTGCCCTGAATGCCATGGGCTATGCATTACTGCCATCCTCACCTTGCGTGGTCAGTGAAGGCTTGCCAACACCCTCTTCCTGCGCAGGCCCGCGAAATTGTGTCTGGAATCCCGAGTATCACAAGATTTTCGGGATCACCGACTGGAAAAGCCCAACTGCCGTGTGAGTGGATAATTTCGATCGCGTGCCGAATTAGGAACGGTGAACAATTTTTTGTGACTGTAAGGCAATGGCTTCGGGCGTCCCGCGACGAGGCACCGGTTAACATCGTGCAGCACAACAGACAGCAGTGTGAGGGGGGGTAAGCGCAGCCTTCCCCGGCGAAAAAGCTCCGGCATTCCATGGAGGAGGAGTTCTGTCTTATGTTCATAAGCAACGGGCGCAAAAATCAAGCTGATCTTCGACAAACCCACCGATCTGCTGTATATGCTCGTCGAAGAGCCTGCATATGATTTTAGTATGTGGAGTTGTTCCTTGTAGACAATCTGCGGCTGGCACGAGAATGGAAATTCAGCGTGGGATGAGCCTTGGGGCAGGCCGACTGGACCAGTAATGACAGGCATGGTCAAGCATACATGTTTCCGTGTTTCCGTGTCATGACGAATCTGAGGAAACGTGTGCCACGCACGTTCCAGCCAGTCCGTGGCTTCGGAGAAACGTGAGGACGGGTCTTCTGCACCTCGGGAAGGGCGTTCCCCTCCGCGTGTGCCCAGTCGTGGCTCCGCGGAGGTGGCGTCCTCTTGCGGCCTTCTCTAGTCAGACACTCTAACCATAATCAGTCTCCCTAGCTAGCCAGGAACGTTGGGAGACTATGGATATGGGACGGAACCCCACGTAGCCCGCCAATCATTGCACTTCATTTAATTTCGTTCGATGTGAGAGAAGTTAAGAGAGGTACCTTAGGTAAGGTATGTGATCAAACCACCATCGTCCAAGGGTCGGGGAATCGGCAATTCTCTCATTGGGCTACATTTTGACGCCACCACACACCCGCGCGACGATGTTAAGATGTCTCACAATGCGCCGTTTAACCGCCGGGTTTGTTAATCTTTCGGGTTCGAACATTGCTTCTTGAATTTCTGTGATTGCCTCGCATGAGACGCCTGCCACACTCGGTAAAGTTGACCGTGTCATGCGACTACCGAGTAACTGAACAAGCATTCATCACGCGCTGAAGCATTCCATGACACGACAGTTTATTTGCACAACATTTTCTTCGGTCTGGTCGAAGATAAAGTAATAAGATTTCGAACACATAATGATGTTAGGCCCCAAACTCCGTGAACAGGAAACAGCTCGCAGAACACAGCTCCTAAGAACACCACCACTTGACCCGGACATCTTTCGCTTGACTCAAGACGTCAAAATCAATCCCGTGTTGCCTCATCACCACGATCACAAGATCAAAACCGTTCAGTGTCTCGACGTTCCACAGCCTGTCATCAAGCTTCTGAATCTGAGGCAGAGAGCTCTGCTCGATGAGTGGATCGGCAAACATGACATCGAGGTCTCCGCTGTCCTCGACAAGCCCTCTCGCCAGCTCAAGACCCGGGCTGTAACTCAGTACACTCTGTCCCGGCTTGAACCCCATGCCCACGACCAAGACCCGAGGCTTGGAACCCTGATTTCCAGCGAATTTCCCGAGGTTCTCGGTATAAGTCTGCGCAATGGCTCTTGGCCTCTTGTTCATCCTCTCGGCGGCATTTCGCAGAAGTGGCATCTCGCAGCCCGATAGCAGATACCACGGGTTGACGGGGATGCAGTGACCGCCAACTCCGACACCGGGTGTGTAGTCCATGTAACCGAAGGGCTTGGTACGCGCCGCACCGCAGACCTCGTAGGGATCGATGTCAAGGCCGACGCAAGCGTCCGCCATTTCGTTGACATAGGCAATGTTGATCATGCGCTGGCAGTTCTCGTACAGCTTGGTGAGCTCGGCGACTTCAGGGCGAGACACCGGGACCAGGGTGTTGAAAACTGGGGCGTAGATGCGGGTGATCGCCGCAAGCGAGCCGGGACAAATATCGTCAAGGCCAGAGATAACCTTGGGAATGAGATACGCCGGGGGCTCCGTGCGGCCTGGGTCGACACGCTATGGTGACATGGTTAGCGTGATCAGGGGTTTTGAGGAGGGTGGCAAAGTGGACACAAGAGACTTGATTCAGACTTACTTCGGGTGACATTCCAGCAAAGCATCCTCGGGCCTTGGCCAGAGGACCAAGAAGCTCCCGTGTCATGCCGATGGCAACGGAGCTCTCGATAACAATGGTAGCTCCAGGACGGGCGTGAGTGAAGACGGTCTGGATTGCAGCCTTGAGGTAGGAAGCATCGACGGTCTTGTTCGGAAGAAGAAGGGTTGGGACTGAGATGAGGAAATGCGTTGCCTCAGACAAGTCAAGGCGAGAAGCAGTGAACTTGACTCTCGAGTTGGTGCAGAACTCGTCTTCTTGTTGGATCTGTTCAACACGCTTTTCCGAAACGTCGAAGCCAAGCACATCCCAGTGACGAGAGAAGTTGCTGACGAGATGGGTTCCAACGTAACCAACGCCGATCACGGCAACGAGGGGGTTCGCATCTGGCGCGATCGGCGTGATAATGTCTGGGGTGGAGGTCTTGTGCTGATCCTCCTCCTCGGGCGGTGGAGTGAGGGGAAGAACTGTCTCAAGGCAGGCATACTTTGAGGGACCTTTCAGGGTCGCATCGCTGACATCAAGATTCGCAAGATGCAGGGATGGGACGGAGTAGATTATAGAAGCCATTATGATTGGAGGTGGCAAAGCAGATCGATGTTTCACGATGATGAGAAGACTGATAAGAAGTGATGATGATGACTCTGTCGTAAGAACGGACTCTTCATTTCGTCGAGGACTCTCGTTCCTTTTCTACAAGAGAGCTCACTGCCCATAAGCCATCGACCTTCTCACCAAAGCAAACAATTTTCGCCTCCGACATCCTGTCGAACCAGAACACTGACCACACTTTCTCGAAAATCGAACTATCAAGACCGTTTGCAGCGACAGAGTAAGGTGACTACCGGTTGAGTGCCTTCATCTTTAGTGACCATAGATGTCGGAGAAGCCTAGAACTCGACTTTGAAAAGCTTGCAGTCCACTTTACGATGAATTCAAGGACCGATCATTTGTTGAGGGCCTCGCAAGTGGTACGGAAACTTCGCCGGAAGGCTGCTTTCGGCCAGGCTGAGGATTGAAAACCATCCTTCCACTACATGCAACATACGATGCAGACCTTCTCAACACTACTGGGTCTCCAGGATCGAGGATGGAAGGTCCGAATCGGTTCTAGCCCCCGCAACACCGCTGTGTGCCTTCCCATCGAGACCGTCGCTCCAGGGGTCTGGGAGAGAAGTTAAAGGATGAACTTCTTCATCCGGCAGCACGTGGCATGATCCCAAGGAAAGAAACGCTAAAAACGCCTCACATGTGTACTCAAAGTGGCATAAGATACCACACGACGCAGGTGGCGCTTCGGATTGTACTCGATGCCCGACACGTTGAGGTGAGACTTTGTCTCAAAGCAACAATCAACATTGGCCACAATCCGTGGCTCGGCTACAGTAGGCTGGCTTGGCAGCCACGTTCTTCAACAGGCGCTAGTAAAACCACATGGGTGTCAAGAGGCTAGCGGGATACTGTTCCTGCATGCCAGCATCTCCACGGCCTTCCCTCACCAAACAGAGCTTCGGGGCCTTCCCAGAACGGTTGGCAACGGTGCCCCTTGAGTGCGGCAGATCCACCTGGGAGCCCGAAGTGCACTTTAGACACATGGGAAAGATGCGAACGGCAAGACTAGTCGTTGACGCAAGGCGCTATTATGCTTGTCTTGTCTTGCCACGATTATCTCCCGCTCGTCCAGGCCCTTTTCCCTGTCGATCACTGTAGACTGGAACGATCTTCGCCTACGGAGCGATCGTACGATCCTCACGATCGTTCTAGCGTTCTCTTTTCCTAAGCTGTCCGCAATCCTTGCGGGAATTTTGCAAACCCGACATGGCAACCACCAGGTTACACTGGATGTGCGGATGGGCCAGTCTAGATGTCCTCGCGATATCTGAAAGCAGACATTGGAAGTCAAGGACTTTGAGTTTGCCACCGGATCCCTCTGCACACGAGTTAAGCTCTCGTGGTCAGCATTTTTCTGTTGGGATTTGAAGCGCTTCCGGCCAACGTCGTTCGACACCTGCCCTTTATCTTCCCCTCCCCAGAACAAGCAGAGGACCCTTGAAGCGGCTTCATCACACCAAGCGTTCTTTCACCAACTCTTTTCAACTGCGGCGTTCATCTCTGTACCAATTCTCTTCATCCGATCGGTCATTACAATGCCTCAGCAAAGCGACCTTGGCTTGACGATCGTCACGGAGTCTAATCCCTCCGTCGCCTCTCTAGCTTCCCCAACCTCATCCACCCCAACACCAAGGTCTCCTCCCCCTGTGGCATGTCACTGGGATAGAAACTCAGCCCGAGGCTCCAACAGAAGCGCCTCCATTGCGTCGCCCGCCTTGTCACCTACTGCCAAGAGGAAGTTCAGTTACCCGTTCTCTGGCACGTCCAGGCAGTCATCGAGTAGAACCTCGTCAGACATTCCCCCGCTCCCGCCACTAGCACAGGTGCTTGATAGCTCTGTCGAGCAGTCCGCTGGTAAACAAGGAGAGCCCAGTGGGACGCGGTCTCAGTCAGTTCAGGAGCCAGCCACTGTACGTTCATTTGCATCAACCCCACCCCCATACTGAATACCTGTCACACTTGGTTCACATGGCTGTCCTCTCACCCATGCCTTCATTTTTACCACTCACATCATCAACTCTCTGTATTTTGTCATTGCCTAGGAAGACCAGTCCCGTTCTGACCTTATTAGCGGCCCGCACCACCTCCTCCCATCTTTGGCTCCTTCTCCAGCAGCACATGCTCCTATCAGTCCACCATCTCACAAGAAGAAGCCAAGCCCCCATACCATCCAGACACGGAGCTGAAGAAGGTGTCTCGCTCTCTTCTTCGTTTGCAGAAGTACACCCTCATTTTTGGCTTTTTATGCACAAACACCGCCTTTATCTGGGCTCTCTGGAACTACCACCACTACTGGTACATCTTCCTCCCATTTCTGGCTGCCAACACATTCTCCCAAGTCTTCTTCGCCATCTGCAACACCATTGCTGCCACCTTCACTACTCTCCGGCGCAAGACAGGCATTAAGAAGGATGTCATTCCAGAGACACCTGAGAAGTTTGTCATGGTCCTGCCGTGCTATAATGAAGACCGCCAGGAGGTTGAGACGAGCCTGAACTCTCTGATCAACCAACAAAAGATCGATGAGCACCCTCGTCTCATCATGGTCATTGTCGATGGCAACGCAAAAGCACCCGGCGAGGAGCTCTCAACACAGGACTTCTTACTGAACGACATGTTTGCTGGTGGTGAGCGCATCGAGTTTGAAAACGGATACAGCGCCCGTGACGGCTTCTTCATGCCAGTCACCATTCAACAGGGAATGTACCGTGGCCATCCTTACATCATCATCGGGAAAAAGTACAACCAGGGCAAGCGAGATAGCTTGTGCTTTGTTCGTTCGTTTCTCTGGCACTACACCAACCGCTCCGAAGAGATCTCAACCATGTTTAACCCGGATCTCTTCGACTACATGGGCTCGGTGTTGACCGACAACGGCCTTGACACGATTGACTATCTCTGCGGCATGGATGGCGACACTGTGTTCGACGACGACTGCGTCTTTGAGCTCATCAAGGCGCTTCGCCGTGGTGGACCAAATGTTGTCGGTGTCTGCGGTGCAGTCTTGGTCAAGTTTGACGAAAACCCATGGGGATGGTGGTAAGTCCTCAACTCATCCCTTCTACCAGTCAGCCGAGATGATCTGACACCTCATGATAGGAACCTTCTCCAAAACACGGAATATAATCTCACACAGGGCCTCCGCCGTGAATTTCAATCTCGTGTCTCGGGCAAGGTGAACTGCCTGCCAGGTTGCTGCCAGCTCATTCGCGTCCAAGACGCAACTTTCGGCGACGCTGTCCTCCGCGAACGCTTCGGTCATGTTCCAAAGCCCAACGACACCATGACGAAACAGATCATGGGCGTCTACTCCGAGGACTCGATCCATGCTTCCATCATCTTTTCTCGCCACCCACGCTCGCAGACACGTCAGGCTCTGCGCGCACGCGCTTACACCACCGCCCCGCAGTCATGGTCGGTCTTCCTTTCGCAGCGCAAGCGGTGGGCCCTCGGCAGCAAATCCAACGAATTCGTCATGGTGTTTCGTCCAGGCATCATTTGGGTCGAGAGGCTCTGCTCATTCATCACGGTTGTGACTTGGTGGCTGGGCCCTTTCGTCGTCGCCGCCATGTTCGGCTTCGCGATTGCACTGGTGCGACAGGGAAAGAAAATCCTCGAGAACAAGATCATGATCGGATTGATGTCCGTGTTGGCCTTCCGATACGTAAGTCTTCCTCCTCTGTCTTCCGACTCAACAAGAGTGTGCTAACAAAGGTCAGCTTTACTCTTTCCTCATCGTCACATGGTTTCCTCACACTCGGATCGCACGCATCAGGTTCATCATCGGTTTCTTCATCTATCTTACTTGCTCTCCTTTCATGAACGTCATCGTCACTATCTACGCTTTGCTTCACTGCGACGAGTTTAGCTGGGGCAAGACGCGAGCATCGGTTGGGGACGAGGACGGCGCCGGTGGGCATGGACTGCCAGATCCAGAGCAGGCCGCCAAGGAAAAGTTTAATGAGAAGATGCCTCCTGTTTGAGTATCTTCTATGGGTTGTCGCTGGCCTCCGGAGTTAGAAAGTTTCTGTTTCGTAGCATTCTTCATAGCCGTGCGACCTGCTTCACGAGCGTATAGATATAGAGCAATGCATGATACTGTCAAGAGCTTGAAACCCTCGATAATGTTCTGTCAATGAATGACTAGTAATTCGTTTTGGGAAATAAGATGAGGGAATTCACATCAGGAAAGAGACTACGACTCCATAAGAGTCGCCGGCTTTGAAGTCATAAGCGATGCAGTATTCTATTGATGGATGCAGAGATGGACGTCCTCGAAACCGCTAGGTCATGGCAGGCGTCCAGCACCTGATCTCGTGTACTGTGAGAGCGCTGGACCAGGCACACACTGCCAGCAGCAGAAGAGGCCCGATGCCGGAGCAGGAACCAGAGAACAACTAGAACTTCATCTGGAGCTTGAGCTTGTCCTCGGCAATGATTCCCTCCTTCATCTGCGACAATTCCTCCATGTCCCACGGGCAGCTGAGATAACGTCCCGCAAGCCACTCCTGCCGTCCAGCCGCCAGCCAGACAATCGTATCACCCGCAATCTCAGCTTTATCAGGCAGCATATCACGCATCTTATCCGGCAGGCCTCCCTTGGTGATCTCCGTCTTGATCGCTCCCGGGTTGACAGAGAAAGTCAGCAGGCCCTCCTCGGCATAGTCCAGCTGGATCGACTCGGTCCAGCGCGTCACCGCCAGCTTCGAAGACCGGTACCCCGTACTCGCAGGCCGAGCACTCAGCGCCCCCGACGACGAGACGTTAACCATCGTGCAAAGTCCTCCACCAGACGCGCGGGTGACGAGCAGCATCGGCAGGAAGGCGCGGGCCATGTTGAACAGGCCGCCGAGGTTGACCTGCCAGGTGCGCCAGTAGATATCCGGATCGGCGTCGAGGAAGCGCTCATACGGCTCCATGTGTGCGGCGTTGTTGACAAGGACGTCGAGGCGGCCGTCAAAGGCCAAGGTGACCTTATCGCGGGCTTCCTGCACGCTGTGCGCGTCGGTGATGTCCGTCATACAGCTGATGACTGTCGGCTCTGGGCGACCTGCTTCCATTGCTGCCTTCCTAAGCCTGGTGACGAGGTCGTCGGAGACGCCGCGCAGGTCGACTACGGCGATGCCTGATGCGCCGGCGCGGGCGAAGGCGGTTGCTATCGCGAAGCCGACGCCCGAGTCGAAGGATGCGCCTGTGACGAGTGCATACTTGCCGGAGAGGTCCAGCTTGAGGGGGTCGATCAAGTCGTACGACGTTGAATGACGCTTCTCTGTGAAGTCACGACGAGGGGTAGACATTTTCGCGGTCGTGGTCGATGAGTTCTATGAAGCTTGAGACTGTCGTCATGAGGGGTTCGTAGTGGGCGAACTTGCAGGGCCCCATTTCTCCGTGGAGTGGAGATAGCTGACTACGCAGGGTAGTGGAAACCTCCGCCTCCAGGACATAGGATGTCGAGTTCGTGTTGGCGAGAGACTCTTTGAAAACATGCCGGGTCAGGTCGATGACCGTGTCATTGCCGTTGTATACGGGCAGCGAAGGCAACTGCCTACCGTTGAGCCAGAGCCACACCGGTTATTGTCCATGTAGCCCACGACAAGGGTCTACGGCGAGTCATCTGAGTACATAGCCAGGTCGACCCGGGCAAGACCAGCCTGGAGCACATACTGGCTTCTTGCCATATACGCGTGTAGATTGGGAAAAGCTGTCCAGATCGGCTGTTGCGGCCCCCACATCTCTGGGTACAAGTAGTGGAAGAGGTCCCGGATGCTGTTGTGATCAACCTCGGCACCAATGACTTTGGCTATCTGCATGTCCGTGAGCCTGTCGACCCGGCCGACATTATAGCTGCCCTTGTCGAGTTTATCGAGAATATTAGCCGTTACTACTAGGTACTAACGTTCTTCTTGGTATCCTCGCCGTTATTGAGCGATACCTACCTTATAGCCGCCGACTATTAGAAAACCTCGTAACTGCAAGTATATAGGTACGCGGTATTTCGGCTCGTAAACGCGATAGTCCGTGTCGTCGACTGGCCGGCACAGAGCTCGGATGCGGGCTGCAGCTACCATCCCAATGCCGCCACATAGGCCAAGGGAGCTGCGCTGCTTGAGAAAGCCTTGGGAGATGGAATAGGCTGGTAGGGTTGTGCCATGATAGTGCTGATCTTAGAAACTATACTAAGCTTCTATTCTCCGGGACTCTTCGAGATTGCTTTGTGTATGGTTTCCACGGTCTTCCCTGTCTGTGCCAGATCTAATGAAGGCCTCCGGTATAATGGACGACGATCAGAGTCTGGAGCCCTTGGGCTAAAACCAGCCAGGGAGTCAGGCAGCAGCTCGATGAGCTATGGTTGTGTGTTGGTATCGCAAAACACGTTCGTGCTCATCTTAACGAAGAGGGAAGTCGCTTCATATTGCCGGTTCACGGGTTGGCCTCCGGGACCTTCCCCGACCTCCGCCGCCATCCGTGGGTCCTCTGGGGTGCGAGCATGGGGCCCTGTTTGCACCCCAGCTACTGGCAGTTTATCCCTCGACGCGACGAAGTACTCCCGCGCCAAAGTAGGAAGGCTCTCTCGTCGACCTGCTCAGTAAACATCCGCCATTAAATGCTCTCTCTTCTTTTAAGCGTTTAACCGTAAATTCAGTGTCATCCACTCGGCGCGGGTTGTCTCCCAGCGCCTAGAGGATTAGTTGTAGGCGCCAGCATGTTGGGAGCCAAGTACATGATGGGCGAGGACCACTTATCGGCTCGGCGCCGCGGTTTCATCATGGTTCAATCCCTGCAGATAGCAACCTGACAGGTGGAGCCAAGAGCCAGCACTGGGGTTGATGATCACCGTGATGCGGCAGAGATTCGCCAACTACCGCGTGGCCCTGCTTCCTCCTTTCCCTCATGAAGAGCAGCGCCGTTCCTGGTTTCGTAAACAGAAATTATACGACAGGGGTTCTTCTGGGGTCACGGTGTCGTGCTTCTGAGCCTCAAAACTATATCCTCTGCAGCATGAAGACAATCGTGAAATCCGTCTTTCCTTCTCCAGTCGCTCCTTTCGCCTCTAAGAGGTAACCTCGTCTTTCACCGTCACTCATTTGCCCTGAATTCAGTCGCCAGGCGGTTGATTCGCCACCATGTTTTCTGTCACTTTGAAATTTCTCCTTTCCTTCATCGCGCTTCAGAGCCTCCAGGCTTTGGTCTCTGCCGAATTCCGCGTCACCTGCGCCCCGTTCAAGCGGGAGCGCATCGACCCCCTCGCTACCCCGGGCAAGGAAAATGGCCACATGCACACGTTCTTCGGAAGCCGAGCCATCGGGCCGGACGCCGTGACCGCGGATGAGCTGCGCGCGGGCTGCGGCAGCTGCAATGTCCAGGCCGACCGCAGCTCCTACTGGATCCCGACTCTTTACTACGGTACGCCGACCATTGCTCCGTGGAGCGCAAGAGACGTGGTACTGATCTCCTCCAAGTTAGCAAGAACGCGACCGTCCCCGTCAAGGTGGCCATCTTCCACGTCTACTACCACGGCCAGAATGAAGACCGCGAGCCCTTCCCGGCCGACTTCTCCATCATCTCGGGCGACCCGAACCTCACCGAGGACGAGGCCCGCGCGCAGGGAGGCATCGGCATGTCCTGGGTAGGTCGCATTTTCCGCCCCCGAATTTTCCATGACCGTCGCTGACCAGTAGCCGACAGCACTTTGAGGACTCCTCCGAGGAGAAGGATGCCTGGCAGCTCCCCAAGCAAAAGGGCGGCGGCTGGCTGCGCGGCAACATCGGGTTTCCGACGTCCGTCGTCAAGGACGAGTCTCTCGGCCGCCACAGGGAGTGCACCTCCGAGGACGAGCCCGGCTGTTTCAACGTACTGCGCATGTTCTTCGCCATCTGGTACGATCTGCGGGACGACTGGTTCGATTTCGAGGACGGCGCGTACCTGACGCTGTCTTCGGGAGGAGGTGAGTTGAACCTCGCGGCCAAGACGGGAGCCGGCGCGCAGTTGCTGACCAGGGACAGGCCACACGTACCACGGCGACTTCATCAACGGCTGGGAGCCCAGCATGGCCGAGCAAATCGTCCGCGACACCAAGAACTACGTCGAGGGAGGCGAGACGATCGGCGGCGAGGCGGGCCTGGCCAAGAGCGCCGAATGCGAGAAGCAGGACGGCGACGGCCGCTTCCTTTGGGACAAGGACTGGGACGCGATGCTCGAGGCCAAGGCCGGGAATGGCACCGTCGAGCTGGGCCACTACGACCTCGGGCTCACCATCACGGACGGAAAGAGCATGAACGCCACGTTCAGCGGGAAGTGGGGTGAGGAGGGAGGTCAAGTCGCCGCAGAAAGCCCTTCGCAGGACACCGAGAGCCCTTCCGAGGCAGCTGAGAGCCCTACCGAGTCCGCTGAGAGCCCTTCCGAGGGCACCGAGAGTTCTTCCAAGGACACTGATAGTTCTTCCGAGGACACTGATAGTTCTTACGAGGACACCGAGAGTTCATCCGAGGACTATGAGTATGTCGAGACCTCATCGGCCGTTGTCGGAGAGACCGCCGGGCCCACGACCACCAGCACGCCTCTCCCTACGGCCTCATCCGATGCGCTGCGCAGCGCCACCTTCCAGCCTGGCGAGACCACGACGGTCATCTCGTGGGTTGAGACGCGCAAGGCCTCGCCTACCGCCTGTGCGAAGAAGAACAAGAGAAAGGCCCAGCACATTGACCTCTGATGGGCTTGGCCCCAGTATCCAGATGACGCAGGGCTTGCCAAGTCTTCCAATCTTCTTCCCGTGTGTGACCTGAGCACAGAACGCCATTTTTGAAACTGCAACAGGCAGGCCTGGAGACACGGCAGCTTGTATCTCAGCTTGTATCCATTAACTTCGGATGTACATATACTATCAAAACAATCTATTGAGTTTCAAGACCAATTTGACCTCACGCCGAAGTCCCATGGTGGGGTAGTCAGTCTTCATCAATGGTCCCATTCACAGCCTGAAGGCACCTGGTCAGGCTGTTGGTAGTGTTCTCAGTCTGATCTCACTGACGGCGTAAGATAGCGGACCTGTCATTCGCTGATATGATTTACTTTTGAGGGTCATCTTGAGCCTTTGTCGATCATATTCCAGCAGCTCGATAGTTCATTCCAGAATCGCCTGGCGCTGATGAATCTCGGAGGGCCTCTGAACTCACGTGCATAGGGTTGCATCCCACACTGACCCAACCGTCATTACAAGATTGTATCGCAGTGAGGGCGTGTTCTCTTCTCAAATTTCTTTTGGTTCGAAGAAGTCATGGCCGATGTAGCTGGTAGTGAGGCTCAAGATCCGCTTACATCAGGAAGCATTGGGCATAGTTGAAGCAGGCGGAGGCTTATGAGTCGTCTGTTGCTGCCTTTGAAGGAACCTCACACATTCATCATGAGACTGCAGCCTGTGCCTTGGAAACTCGATGTGGGTGTAGAGAGCCGGGGTCTCTTCTTGCCGTGAGCTTGTTCGTCGGCGTGAACCACTGCCGGATGAAACGTCTCTCCAAATGCTATAAACGAAGCAAAAACATCCCAGCCATCGGGCCGCATCAAGCCGGCGGCAGGAAGCCTGCAAACAGGACTCCCTGGATCAAGGCGTACAGCACCGCATACACCACCACCCGGCCTCCCCAAACCTTCGCCTTTGCATCATCCCCTGCCAAACATCCCGCAACCCACACATACCACAGAGGATATCCAGAAGCCAGCCTCGTGATGACCTGCACATGATAGTTTGACAACGCCATCACTGCCAGAATAGCCTGCGAGGCAGCCATGGACCGCACCAGCGTCCCGGTGCGCAGGTCCAGCTGACGCACGGATCCGGCCACACCGCCCGGCGCCTGCAGGAGATCAACGCCCGACTTGATCATGATGGACAGCATGGGGATGGCGAGCAAGAAAAGAGGAAGGTTTGACAGGGTCCAGTACCGAAGAAACCCGACACCCCTGCAAAGTCAGCTTACGGCAACGGGGTCATGATGCAGTGAGACGTACCAGTAGTGCTCCTGGACAAAATTGTAGATGCTGGGCAGGGTGTTGGCGCACCAGGGCCGTGGCTCGGATGCGCCGGAGCAGTAGCGGGCGTATGCTAGGCCCTGCGGCACGATGGAGCCCGCTGCCACGAGAATACCGCCCAGCAGGGGTCCGACAAGGGAGGCAATATCGGGAAGCTTTTTGCTAGCGTCAAAGAAGGGCAGGAGGACAATGAGGACACACTCGGCTGCGAAAGGCAAGCCATTGAGGATGCCGTTGGTACGGAAAGTCGTGGATATGCCGAAGACGGCGCCAGCTGCGATCTGCAGACCCGTCCTCGACAGATAGCTCCTCGCCGGCTGGTAGGCTTTCGCAAGCAAGAGATAGCCGGTAAATGATAGAAAGGCGAAGGAGCTCTCGGCATAGGGGGCAGACAGGAACAGGCCGGCAGGGGAGAGGATGTGCAGCAGGGCAGCGATCAGCGGCAGGTGGCGGTTCGGGCCCCAGAGGCTGTGGACCAGCTCATAGAGGGTGAAGACGGCAGCGAAGTGCGCTGCGTGAGCAACAAAGATGCCCAAGGCAGCCTCGTAGGACCCTGAATCGTCGACGGGCACGAGACCGAGGAACCTGGCAGGGCTGGCTAGCGCTGCGACGACGGTGGGAAGCCCAGGCCCGAAGGCCCATTCTTGCTCGTAGCGGTAGCCATGCTGGGCGGAGCTGGTGAAATAGATGGCATCCCAGCGGGTGAGCCGGGTGACGAGGGAGAATGCGGTGGATGACTCGTCGCGGTTGAGGGCGAGGGTGGTAGAGGTGTCGTAGGAGGGGCCGGTGAGGCCGCTGGCCAGGGCGACAGCCAGGAGGAGGCCTTTCCAGGCGAGGAAGACGGTGAAGATGGTGTGGCGGGGATTGGCGGCATACTGGGCGAGGGAATTCGCGGGCGCGGGCGTTGCAGCAGCCATGGCGATGTGAGACCCTCCTGGTGAGAGAGAGGGGTGTGACGATGGCCGGCGGCGTGGTGAGGACGGGGTGGGGGCAGAATCTGTCCTGTTCTGTCGAGGCGGTTTGTAGCGTGGCGTCCGCCGGCGGACGAAAATGGTATTCGGTCAATGCTTCCTTCAGAGGACTGGCGGTCGGTTCGGAAAGGAGCGGATGAGCCGCATGAGGCTCTGCGTCGATGTTGGGGAGCAAGCAAGGTTGGTTGGTGACGGATCAGTGATGGGGTCTGCGTTGTTCGGTTGATGATGGAGTCGTCCCGCTTCCGTCCCTTCTCCCAGCTCCACGGAGTCCAACCAGCAAGCCCAGGGCAGGCAGTCCCCAGTCAAGTGTCTCCTTCCTCGACCTTGGGTCCAATCGCGCGGCGCCTGTGCGGCCGCGCGCGGGAAGCACAGACCATGACAGGACACGCTGGAAGGAACATTCCACGGCCGGATGGTTCTTGACTGGTTAGGTAATCCTCGGCGAAAGTAGTGGATGATGCTCGGCGGGCCCCAGCGCTGAAATCCGATTGTATTACATCGCTTTTGCCCTTTTACTTCGGTGCCTTTCGATGGAGCGTGGGAAGTCGGCGCCAGGTAGACTCCGGCTCCGATGTCCATTCCTCCGTCCTTCGAGAAACAGTCCGAATGCCTCCACCAGACGAGAACACACCGATGACAGCCAGACCAAGACTAGGCTTGGGCGGTACAAATCCCAGACCCTCGGTAGATGGATGGTCTGCGTGTCGTCATCCTAATCAATCGCACAATCAGGGAGCCAGCCATCATTCGTTCGAGGCTCAGCCCATCTCGCTGATCAAGGAGGGCACATGCCACGGCGGCAACCCGCAGCAGCAGCAGCACAAGCAGCAGGCAGCCCTCTCAAGATTCGCGACTCGAAATGCCGGCAGATCCGCTGCAAGCGTGGGTGGGTTGGTCGGCGGGGATCCTATGAATGCCCTCCCTCCCCCCCCAGCTCGCCAATCCAGTCTCCCGGCACAAATAACACGAAAACGAAACAGAACCACAAAACAAGTCGACGGACCCCGACGGAACCTGCCAGCAAGCCAGAGTGCCAAGAGCCGCGATGACCGCTCTGATAGGTAACTCGGCGCCGACATGAGGCCAGTCCTTCTCGGTGAAGAGTCTCTTAATCCTGAACCCCTCCAAGCTAGGTGCCGTAATCATGTCGAGTTAGGTAAGTTGGCAGGGTCCAAGTCACCCAGCCAGGCAGGCAGGCGGATCTGTCGGGGCTTATGAAAGCCCGTGGACGCCGAGGGCGGCACACGCGACCGCCAGCGCTAGAGCGCCCATCGGGCTGTCCAGGCGCCCGATTGCCCCCGTCCCACCCCCATCCCCCCGGTCCCGTGTTGTGTCAAAATCGTCAGCGATCCGAGCGAGGTCAAGCCAAAATCATGATTGAGTCAGCTGGCCTGGGAGAGGGGGAGGGGGGGTGTTTATGGGGTGCTGTCAGTCGGTGAGAATGGGATTGGCCCGGAGGCTTGCCGCGGATTTTTCGCCGCCTCTCCCTCTCTCGTGCCTTGCGTCGCTTCCGAAGATGCCGGCGTCTGACATGCTGATAAGGAGGAAGTGCCGGGCGGGATGGGGACGGGGCTGGGCAGAAATGCCTGATGAATCTGCACTGCATCTTCACGTTTTTTTTTTTCCCTCTCTCTGCATGCTCTGACGTGGATGGAACATACAGAACAAAGACAAACACCCTGGACATCGGACCCCAACCAGAAACAAGGGCGTCTCTCTCTCGCTTCCGCGGCATCCGCAAGCAACCATATCTCAACACTCTCGGCCTCTTTTTTCTTGGACGTCTGACGTCGGTGATTCCCCCCCTCGAAGAACAGAGTCAACATCCAGCCAGAGCCAGCCAGCCCTAGTGTCAGCCCGGGGCTCTGCTACTGAACATAACAACTCTTATTTCCACGGTACGGCAGACGCTCTCGTTTCCCGCCTTACCTAGCCCTACCTACCTTAGGTACCTTGCCTGCCCTACCTACATCATCTCTACCTTGCCTCGGGCGGTGCCTCACGCCACTCTTGTTAGTGGTGACACCGTCTGACCACCCTCTTTCCGGCAGTGGAACGGGCTCACCTAACGTCATCCATCACAGCACTGGCACCAGCCCATCACAGTACGGCGGTTCATCATAGACACGTCGCACGACGCTGCATCCTTCGCCAGCAGACGCCCGAGACACGCCTGTGATAACGTGCGAAAGTCGGTCAGACCCAGCCTCTTCTCACGCAGACACTCTCGATCTTATCTCTCTCTCTCTCCTACTCTCCCTCGCCTCGTGGGCGTCCCTGCACCTTGCATTGCATCGCCCCGAGCCCCGACCGCGTATCTCGCATCGGACCTCGCGTTTCGCTCGCTCGCTGCTTCGCCTCCACGCGCGCGGGCACCAATTGAAGGCAACGCAACCCGAGCCTGAAGGGCGACCGACTCGAACAGCGTCGCACCGACCATTCGTCCCCTCTGCGTGCTGCCCCTCGACGGACAGCCCCTTTCTGGCACCGATCCGCAAACGCGTGCCAAGCGAAGGGATTCGTCTGCGCGCGGGACACTAGCCCCCGATCAGCCGATCTAGCGGGGAGCTTCCGTCCTGTCTGGCAGGCCATCGTCAGAAGCAAGAAGGACGAGTGACGACGCAGAAAAAAGTGGCCTGAGAGGGGCAACAGAGGAGGTCAAAAGAAAGAGTGCAGGAAGGGTGAAAAAAAAAAAAAAGACTGACCGACTCTTCCACTCTGTTGATATTGCCCTGGTCCCGGATCGACCTGGCCTGTTGTGTCTGCATCTACATCCATCTGCATCGGTCTGGAACTGAGTGAGCGGGCATTGAACATTCGTCAAGCATCGACATCCATTCCCTGCCCCTCCTCACCCCACTCCCAATCGGACAGCAGAATACGGTGTTTTTGGGATCGACGGTCGACAGGAGCGAAAACACCATCTTCGCCCCCGTCACCTCCATTCCCCGACTCGGCAGGCGGCCCACCGCATGAACGCCAGACGAAGAACGCGAAAAGAAGGACCCCACCGAACGAACTGCCCGCATCCTGCAGCTGAGGTCATCTTCTCGAAACAAGCGACAGGCTCCTGTGATTTCACTGCTCTCTTCGACAGTGTCCACCTGACTGGCTTCCAGAAGGCAGGCATCAGGCAGTTGATACTCGCTTGACAAACAGGCGACGGCCGTGAGAACTGCATCTGGTCATTGGACTCTGTTCTGGAAAGCACGACTGAAAAGAAGGGAAGGAAAGCTGCCGGGTGCCGCACGCTAGTCTCCTCCATTTCGGACTAGCGGCCCCCTCTTCAGCCCGACTTGGAACCGGGCAGCAGGGGACCCCCTGCCCGTACCCCTTGGCCGCACCCAGGCGAGTCCGAGTCCAAGTTCGCGGTCGGTCCTTCCATCGCACTCGGCACAGACGGCCAGAGCAAGGGCACCCTGAACGCCAGGCGAGCTCTTTACTTTCTTCTTTCCTTCCTTCCTCTCTGCTTGGCAGGCAGCAGCAATTGCCCCGGGTCGTCCCAGCATCCAAAACCCTCCCCGGAGCCTTTCCTTGTCATCCTCGCAGCTTCTTCCCTCCCGCCTGTGCACGTTTCGCCTCTTCGCCCTCGCCGACGCGAGACGAACGCAACGCAAAGCTCCGCAACGCAAACGAACGCATCACATTCGGCTTTCGTCGTATCCCTCGTTTAGCGATACTGATCAACCTGCGCCTCGGGCCACAGACCGGACCAACACCACGGGTCACAGGGCAGACACACCCACCCCTCCATCTGAGGAACCTCCGCCCCCGAACGGACGAATCACCAGCCCGCCGCGGCACCGCTGACAATACCTTTCCCTTGCCTGCTCCGTCTCGGCACCACACGATTGGTCTCCTATTCCACCACCCCAAGGCCCCCCCTAATAAGCCCCCCCAAGCCCCTCCCCTCCGGAACTGGCAAGCTTAGGGTCCCCCCGTCAGCACTGCACATCCTCCTGGCGCCCCCGTCGCGGCAGGACTCCTGGCACAAGGTTTGCAGCTCCTCACATCAGCGCACAGCTCGCTCGCCAGCTCTCGCTACCCTACAGCTTCAGGGCCGGATCCAGCGTTCGCAAGGGTCTCTCGTTGCCCTTCCGACTCGGTCATTTGCTGAGCCTCAGGAGAAGCTGACCGTAAGGTTACCGACTCGGGCTGTCTTTGTGCTACCTATCTACCTACCTACCTACCTACCTACCTACCTCGACTCCTTTCTCTTGCTCCTCGCTAGCCTCTTTTCTTCTTCTTCCAAATTCTCCTCTTCTCTTCTTACGATCTCCACGTGCATCGTTCCCTTCTCGTCTCCTCTTCTTTTCCTCTCACCTTACGACAAACGCCGCGACCCGAGCGACGGCTTCCACTGCGACCCGAATACGACCACAGCGCCGCTGCACCACTTATACCGCCTGCGTCCCTCACCGACTGGCTCGACGACGACGGACAAATACACACGCCGCCCCTGCGCACTTGACGCCGAGCACCTTGGCCCATCGACCAACTCGACGACCAGACGTATAACCCTCCGCCTCGCAATTTCGCCGCCCCGAAACCCTCTCCCTGGCGGTTGCCTGGCTCGCCCTGGGTAATCGCCAACATGTTCCTCCATTCGGGCGCCGGCCTGCACGGCCACGAGTTCTCCAACCGACCATCCCCCTCCAACAGCCCCTCGCCTTCCGCCAACGCCGCCCACCGCCTCCGATCCGCATTCGGCCACCCGCCAAGTCCCTCCCCGGCATCTCCCCCCGACTCCAACATCCCCTCCCGCCGACAGTCCCTGAGCGCGCCAAGCACCTCCCCCTTGCCCTCCACCAGGAAACCGAGGCCCTTCTCCGATATTGCGCCGAGGAGGGAGCAGACCGTCCGATTCAACGAGAGGCCCATCATTGTCGGTGACCAGAGCATCCTCTCCCTGGATGGCGCGAGCGAGGATGAGTCGGTCGTCTCCGACGTGATGAGCGACATCACGAGCCAGAGCGGCACTATCAGGAGGAGAAGGAGAGCCAGGAGCAGCTCCAGGCTCGCGACGAATTTCTTGCTTGCCTACCCGCCCCCGCGAAAGGTCACCAAGCAGCGACGGTTCGTACAGATCCGCCCCAGGGTCATGCTCCAGCTGCAGCAGCTCTCCGCCGACAGGCGGCCCAAGCCCACCCTGGATGTCCTCCCCACCAGCGTATTGGCTGGCTCGCACATCATTCCCCGCCTGGTGCAGCACTGCCCCAAGATGTTCAATGTCAAGGGCCACCTGGCCCAAGACGACCTTGTCCTCGCCAAGAGCGAAAACTACGACCTGCCCGAAGACCAGGATGAGGACACGAACGCCAAGGATCTGGACAAGAGGGATCTCGTCGCCATCATCTCCCCCATCACGCCGCGGAAGGAGGGGGAGCGCAGCGAATCGGCCAACCAGGTCGAGATTGTGCTCGCCGACGGCACTGTCTGGATGGGCAAGCCGTGGGGCAACGGCTCGTACGAGTTTGTGCACGTCGATGAGAGGGGCGTCTCCAGGACCGCGAGATGGGTCAAGAAGACTGTCAAGGCCAAGAACGACAGCACAGGTGCGCCCTCGCCGCCGCCGACTCCGGACTCGAAGTACACCTTCAGCCTCATCGACCCCACGACGAGGCGCCACCCCGTCATGGCGACTCTCACGTCGTCCAACCTGGAGGTCCTCGACCACTACATCACGCTCACCAAGTCCCGAAACGAGCGGACGACGGCCGGCAACGACGAGGACGACGAGGACGGCGAGGAGCAGCCCCGCGAGAGGACGACGCAGCCGATGGACGACGTGACGCGCACCCTGATCACCGTCACTTCGGTCTGGGTGTCCCTGCGCAACAGCAAAATCTGGCCGGCGCGTGCGACCCGCCCAGCGCTTCGAACGAACGGCAGCAACCGCTCCACCAGTATGGGATCGGAGCGCAGTCGCGCGTCGACCTTCCCCATGTCTCCGTCCGAAATCAGTCGCCCCTCGTCTCCGCAGTCAGTCGCATCACCCCAGGCGACGGGAGCGCCTAAGCGGACGCTTTCCATGGGTGCCGCGTACATGCAGCAACGGCGGGCACGGCAGGGCACGGAGTCACCGCCCCAGACCGAGACGCTCGCGGAATCAGACGAGGTGGACGACACCAAGATTCTCGCCATCAGCAAATCGACCAAACTACAAAAGAGAAAGTCCATCTGTCGGCGGGTCCGCGATTGGGGCCACCGGCTCACGCATTCGAAAAAGGATGACACGGAGAGGAAGACATAGATAGACCGGGCAAGACCCGAAGCCAGAACCAGCTGGCTGTGTGATGGATCATTTGACACGGCGTACCGGAACATGACGGAAATCATTCATACCCCCTCCCCCTTTCGCCGCACATCATCGGGCTGACGGCGCTCTTGGAACACGGCCTTTTTGTTTTCTTCATTCTACATATATACCTAGCCTAGGATCCCGGGCCACGCGATGCGGGCCATCTGTACATGCCACGACTCGACGAGTCTCTTCCCTACTTTGCTCAGCTCTCCATTGGTTCCGCGTGATTGCTGACGTTCTGCGAGCGAAGCACTGCCTGCCGTGCCGTATGTTGTGACACGCAAGGGAGAGGTGGGGATCATGCGGCAAATGCTGCGGTCGAGGCTTTGCGCACAGCATCCTGATGAGTCGCATCGCGCATGCCCCGCGCATCGCGATTACCTTCTTAGGCGGTGTGCTTCCAATGAGGGCCGCAGCCAGCAAGGGGGTGGGCATACCTGCTCGGCATACATGAGCGTTGCCGTGGGTTGGCTGCATGGGAGGGTCCACTGGGCTGGCTGGGTGGTGTTCTCACCGAGGCCGCGGATGGCAGCACGATCTCAGGTCTGCCTCAGGGGGCCACCACTTTGGAGCCCCGAACGGCCTGCCCGAGGACGTCTCTCCGAGTGTCAGTTGATTCAAGCATTCCGTTGTCATGTATGTGGACGGCTTTGCACGTGTGAAGTGCGTTGCTGGTGGGGCCGGTCCCCCGTTGAGTTTGTGCCAGCCCCGGCTGGGCAGACGCCTCGTCAGCCGGCATCGCAAGCTGAAACCGGGCCTGCTCAGCCTTGATGGTCACGTTGTCAGACGAATCGGTCACGGAGAAACCGCCACGAAGAAAATGTCACAGAGGACCGGAACACAGCCGCGGAAGAAATCGAGTTCACGTTGCTCATGCCGAAAAAGACGGCTCCCCAGTCCCATAACCCTGCCACTAAAGACGCCAGCTGAATGAACATGAACATGACCCAAACTCCTGCCCCGTACCTCGCCACCCATCCGCATATTAGGTGTAGAGACTGCTGATGTTGCTCGCCCGTCCGCCATCAAATGTAGAGACTGCTGACGTTGCTCGCCCGCCCACCCATCAGATGTAAAGACTGGCGACGTTGCTCGCGATCCAGTCGTAGCTGTCGCTCCGGAAGTTGTCGTCCAGCAGCCCGCCGGCGCGGTTGGCGAGGAAGTTGATGAGCTTCTTGCCCTGCTCCCACTTGGGCCAGTTGGGGTACTGGCTGGCGCTGCCGACGTTGGGGTCGAGGTCGTTGACAAAGTTGGTATAGTAGGTGCGGATCTGGCGCGAGGCGTAGTTGGGCAGCAGGCCGTAGAAGACCTGGAGTATGTCGGAGCCGTGGAAGGTGCCGAGGATCGGGGTGCCGTAGTTGTAGGTGGCCAGGTAGGACCAGGCCGGGACGTCCGGGTGGGCGGCGCGGGTCAGCGAGAGGAAGGCTCGGCGCGTGAGCGTGAAGACGAGGTCGCCCAGCACGGCGGACCGGCGCTTGAAGCCCGGGAAGATCTCGTTGAGGAGCGCCGTGCGGTGCGGGCTGCCGCCGACCACCGCCGCCAGCCCGTTGTCGTACGTGTTGACCAGCTCCGTGAGCTGCGCCTTGGTGGCCCCGCCGAAGTACAGCTTCTGCAGGTAGTCGACGAAGCGGTCCGTCGTCGTGAGGTTGGGCTGGAAGAGCCCGAAGAGCGTGCCCTCGTCCTCCTGGTTGCCGATGATCATGGGCACCGCCGCGTACTTGCCCGTCGCCGCGAGGATGTCCGGGCTCTGCGTGAGCACCTTGCCGTCCGGCCGCGGGAGGTACGACAGCGCCACCGAGTTGTACGACAGGATACCCGGCACCGAGCTCACGGCGTTGAGGAAGGTCGTGTAGGGCGCGTCGCGGAGGCACTCGAGCGTGTCGGCCTTGCCGGCGCAGCCCGCCTTCTCGACCACGAGGTCGTACACGGCCTGGCCCTTGGGGCAGTCGACCGGGTCCGCCGGCACCATGCTGCCCGAGTTCATGATGGCGCCCCGGAAGAGCGGCTTGCCCTTGTACGTGTTGTCGCCGTCGTAGAGCGCCATCTGGTCGAACACGGAGATGGCCCCGGCTGACTCGCCCCAGATGGTCACCTTGGACGGGTCGCCGCCGAACGACGCGATGTTGTCGGCCACCCACTCGAGGCCCATGCGTTGGTCCAGGAGCCCGAGGTTCGACGCCCCGTCCGCGAGCACCTCCTTGCCGGGGAGGAATCCGAACCCGGCCACGCGGTAGTTGACCGCCACGAAGATGAAGGGCTTCTTGAGGTCGACCCCGTGGTTCACGAGGCCGGTGCCGTCGTACATGGACGACCAGCCGAGCTGTGAGAGGTCAGTCAGCCGTTGCCTTTTCACCGTCTTCAGGGACCACCGGGAAATCATACCTGGAAGCCGCCGCCGAAGATCCAGTAGAGCACCGGCAGCTTCGCGTCCGCCTTGGTGCCCTCGGGCCTCGCCACGGTGATCGAGAGGCAGTCCTCCGTCTGCCCCGTCACCTTCTGCACGAACGGCAGGTTCGCGATCGAGCCCAGCAGGTCGAACAGGAAGTTCTCGCTCTCGGTCGACGCGACCATCTGCGGGCACGCCGCCGCCGGGCCCGTTGCGTCAAAAGTGCCCAGCTGCTTCGTCAGCCGCTTGGGGGGCTTCAGCCTGAGCTTCCCGACGGGCGGCTCGGCGAAGGGGATTCCGCCAAAGGACTCGACCTTGTTCATGACGTTGCCGAGGACGGTGGCGGCCGGGAGCACGACGGTGGCGGTGCCGGCGGCCCGCTCGTCCAGGGCGGGCGTCGCATCGGACTGGGCGAGGGCGGTGGTGCCCAGGAGGCCGAGAAGCGCGGGGAGCCTGAAGAACATGGTGAGGGCTTGGTATCGTCAAGTTCAGCAGGAGGTCTGGAGGCCCAACGAAGGGTTAAAAAGAGCTGGCTGGCTGGCTGGCTGCTACTGCTGGCTAAGGGAGAGGGGGCTGAGCTGAGCAAATCTTTGCGAGCGGGACCGCTCTATTTATGATATTGGGATCATCGCGAGAATTCCGCCTTGTGGGTTCTGCTGCCCGGGGCCCCAGGCGACGCCAGCTCCCTCTCCGCTCGCATCGTGGAGTGCGGGCGCGTCGTACCACGACACCGTCGGGTTCCCCATGGGGATTTCCCCAGACCGAGTGATCAGGTTCCACGGCATCACCCCTGCGGTGTAACGTACAGATCGGGAGTACACGCGCTCGGTCTGTCGAATGCCGTGGTTTGCTAGAGCGCGAATGGCGCCACCTCCACTTGCTGGCTGCAAGCTTCAGTTGACGGTGATCAGCAAAGGGAGAAGCCGAGGAAGCTGGTTTCCAACATGTGAACGCAGGGCTGAACGGAGGGAGAGGAGGGAAAAAGAAAGCTCCATGGCCGCGAAAACAAACTCGAACCTCACTGATTCATGTGCCCCATCGGGGCCTTGGCCATTCCCGAATCCCCCACGTCGTCATGTGGCACATTGTGTCCAACTGGGCGGGCGTTTTGCGGGGAAGAGCCGGGGGTAGCAACTGCGGGGAGTCGTGATGGCACCGGCCGAGACTCCTGGAGCGGCTTAGTTTGTTTCTTTGCAGGGGTGTCAACGAGGCGTTGTGGTGTCACTGCCGTCCGGGATCGGGGTCGTAGCCGTTCATCTGGCGTTGTCCTCGTGGTCGTAGCCTTGCTCAAAGCAGGGAATGCGTCGGCGGAGAGTACGAAGTGCGAGAATAAAGTGCCCTGCCCTGGTGATGGCGGTGAGGCCTGGGGTTGTCCATCCTACCTCGTCCCTGACGCTTGCTTGATCCTGTACTAAATCTACATCTTGCGGCCAAATCTTCGCACAAAGAAACAGATCAACTGTCTTGAATACGAAGCGATTAGACCCGAACACCAGGACTGTGCGCTGACTACCCACGACGAACGACTCGTGAAATCCGGCAAGTTCAGCCTTGGCTCCCCAAAGGCTACGCGCCAAAGTAAGATGTGTCTCTAGGCTCACCAGGGGATATCTCCCCTTTCGGACGCTGAGTGAGGGGTGGTGTGCGGCCTTGACCGCGCCGGGAATAGATCGCCATCAATAAACCCACCACGATCCGCAACGCCATCTCCCAAGGCGGTCTATGTTGAGAATCGCAGTGGGTTATCCCTCCCCCAAGACACAATTCAGGAACACGGATGCTGCCGGCTCTCGCTGGAGCAGCACGGGCAACAAACGGAATTAGTGCACCTCATCTAAGACACGGCACATCGAACAGCCTTCGGGCAGAGGGATGTGACTGACACGTCCACACATGAGTAGGACCTCACACCATCTTGAGTTTCCCAGCAGTCCGCTGGCGGTTCCTCCTGCATACAGGCGGCTCAGCTTGCATTCTTCTCCGACGTGAGGGTGTGCTCAGTGCCCGAAATCACATGGGAATATTGACTGGCATGTGAAGAAGTAGTGTCAACCTGCTCGAGATCAGTCAACACTCTTGTTTGGGCCTCGGGATTTGAGGTGTCAGTCCGTTCGTCGTCAGGCCCAGATCTCTACGTAAGCCGCCATGCCGCGCCACTAAACATCGCCAACGCCTGCAACAGAAACACGAGTACGATCTTGCAGGCTTACTGTGTCGGTGAGGAGGAGGAAGCACAAAGGATTCCTTCCGGGCCAAAGGCTCCAAAATTTCACATGCGAGGAAGCACTGTTCGTGAGAGCAACGGGAATGGGCTCACCAGGCCGTCGTCGACTCCCATCACATCGTTAGACAGCCTTCCCTTCTGGGGTACAGAGATAATCAAAGGCTTTTTATTCCGTTCGAGCAATGACATAGCCAGGCCACCTTAACCCCGACGCACTGGGCCGTGGTCGTGGCCCTCGTGATCCTCATCATCTTCATCCGGCCAGTCTGGGAAGCCATCGTCAAAGAGATCTTCCAGTGCCTCCCGTCGTTCGTCCTCGCTCAGCGCCGTGTTCCTCATCACCTGGGCCCAGTCCTCCATCTCACTCTCGTTAAGGAGGCAGGCGTCAAGGACGTCCTTCAGCGCCTCAACATCCAGACTCTCGCCGATGAACACAAGTTCCTGTCTTCTGTCTCCCCATTCGCCACCCTTTTTGATGTCATGCTTGACGAGAGCATCGATTTGCTTGTCTCCTGTCAGATACTCTTCTTCTGGAAGGGTGCAGAACCATGGCCTCCCGCCGATGAGCGTCAGCATGGCACCGGCTTGTGACCACTCGCCTGCCCTGCCGGGCCGAGTAGCGAGATAAAACTCTCCCTTGGACCTGAACAGACGGCTGAACAAGGGGTGAGAGCGCTTGTTAGCAAGAATAACGTCGTTGGACGGCATATCCATTCTGTCTTCCTCTTCTTCCTCGTTGCTCATCGTCTCGTCGTCATCTTCACTGACGTTGTCTTCTGGGTCGACTTCCATGCCTTCTGGCTCTTCCTCCTCATCATGCTGCATCTGCAGGATGAACTTGTCATACAAAAGCTGCCAGAGTCGTCGTGGGTGGAAGGGCCTTTGAGATGCGTAGACAAAGTTTCGCACATTGTATTCCTCGGTTTCGGGCTTTGGTGTCAGGGTCTTCTTGCCGTTGACCTGCGTCGAAAGTCAGCACTACCCGTCTCATTGATTTTAAGAAAGCGGCTTACCTCTCGCACGGTCATGTCATGGAGATCTTGCAACCATCCATACCCCGTCTGTGCTTGTTCCAGGCTGAACAGGCCCGTGTTGACGATCTCTGTTACGTCGATCTTGCCGTAACTCGTCTCCAGGATTTTAGCCCTGTGATTCAGCTTCCTGATGAGGTCCAGTAATCTGGCCCGCGTCTGGGCGTCGACCTGATATTGTGATCTTGTCAGCGACTGCCGAAGACTCCATCGTGATCATTCAACTTACCATGTCGGTCTTGTTCAGAAGAATCACATCAGCAAACTCAATCTGGTCCACCATCAAGTCGGAAACAGTTCTTTCATCCTCCGGGACCACGTCATCTCGCCTCGACGAGAGCAGCTGATCCGTGTGGAAATCATTGTAGACGGTGAACGCATCAATGACAGTGACTGCCGTGTCGAGGCGAGCAAATTTCTCGAGACCACCGACCTTGGCACTGCACAATGTTTGTCAGCCGAGGATGAAGAAAGGCAGTTCGTGATTGCGAGAGTGAACCCACAGTTTCTTCAGCACCTTGAGAGTGCTCTCATCGAGGCCCTCCGCCTGGTCAACCATGCTCCTCATCTGATCAGCCAGCTTGTTATCGAACGTCTCAGCCACCTGTTCCGGTTCGCTAATGCCGCTGCTCTCGATTATGACGTAGTCGAAAGCGTGTTGTTCAGCGAGGTTGACCAATTCTTCGAGCAGATCTCCACGCAGGGTGCAACAGATGCAGCCATTCTGCAGAGCAACAACCTTCTCCTCCGTCCTCGTAAGTCGGTGGGTTTGTTTGATCAAGGAAGCGTCAACATTGATGCTGGTGGACCATTTGTGTCAGTATTTCGTCAACATTTGAAGGCTCAAGGGTGCGGGTTTTGTATTGCTTACGCCCCGATGTCATTGACAATGACGGCAATTTTCAAGCCATGGTCGCTCCGCAAGATGTGCTGGAGTAGAGTAGTCTTTCCACTTCCCTACCAAGTGTCAGCCTGGATTACGGCATGTCATGGACCTCCAGTGACGGGAGCTTGCGGAAAGTCATACCAGGAAACCAGACAGCAGAGTCACTGGTAATGCCTTTTCCGGAACCTTGACTCTTTTCTTGGATTTTGAGAAGGTGGAGATGTTCCTCTTGGTCTTCGTGACGGCCATTTTGCGTCCCTGTCGTCGGCTTCAAAGTACAATTTCTCGTTACAGAAGACGAAAAGATGGTAGGCTTTGGTGAGCGAACCCTCGAGAAAGAACCTCCTCACTCATTGTCTTATATACGTCCAAATGTTCCACAGCGTACCGACAGCCCCTATCATTCCCAGGCTTGTGCTACGCCATGGACAGATGCCATCAAGGTGTTGGTGATGCAGGAAGCGTGTCCATCAAGGTGTCGTTGAGTCGTAATGTCATTTTCGAGCACTCTCATTGGCCAAACTTGACTTACATCGGGGAACTTTTTGACCACACCTCATCTTCAAGCAGCATTCATGGCGCTCGTCTCCTTGGTCTGGCTCACGCAATTCATTTCAGGCGGGTCCAGCTCGCGTAGATCGCTTAAGATGTGCAGGCGACTGGAAGCCGAAGTCCCGGATCCCTTATCTCGAGGTTGGCGGGGTGGTACGGGCGTACAATAACAGATTCTAGGCGATAAACATTGTCCGTCCGCATGTACTCTAGATATGGAGAAATACGAGGACCAGTTGACATGAATGAAAGCAGTGACATCAGCGTTCCTCAGCTCCGGAAACGCCTCCACAATCTGGTACATTCTCGCCAAACCGTACAACACCGCCACCGGCATGATTGGCCAAAATACCCATGGCAAGGGTAACTGCGTTGGCTCTGGGTTCGTGGTCTTCCTCCTCAACTTTTTGCAGTCCTTCAGCTTCGAAATCTGGAAGCTTATCGGGATGGAAGACACGGAAGGTAAAGCCTTCTCCACCGACTCAACCGTCACCACGAAGCCGCATCTACTAAAATAGAACAAAGAATTTGGGTTTTGGTGAAGCAAGCCACGCGTACTCTCGTAGCACCATGCAGGCAGCTGAGTTGCTCTAGCATGCAATCTCCCTTTGTCTTCGCTCACTCCACGAATCCCTCATTTAAACAATGCGTATCTGCTACCTTCACATTTTTACGTAGCCAGTTTCATGGTAACTCGTTTCCTTGATCTCCGGCATTTTGACCGTCGCCATGAGTCCACCATCACCATCGGCGATCACTATCTTTGCTCTCGTCGGGTCCCTGGCCTCATACGTCGCATTTCTGGGTCTCCTCACGATCCCATGTTTCCAGAATCAGGTCATTTATCTTGATCGCGTTACCTTGACCTGTTACAAGGACGTTGCCATTCCGGAGCAATGGGGATTTCTTCATAATCAAGTAACGCCATTTACCCTCGACACCGCAGACGGCGAGACGCTGCACGCTTGGCACATCTTACCGCTAGGTTTCTACAAAACAAACGAGAAGAGGATGGTGGACGAGTCATCCGGCATCGCGAAGAACATCACACGAACGCTCGGGTTCGAACTGCTCCGCGACGATCCTGATGCGCGTCTGGTGCTTTATCTTCACGGGGCAGCTGGGACACTGGGCTCTGGGTGGCGGCCCCCGAGCTACCGAGCCATGTATGCTGCGTCACCAAGCAACATCCACACGGTAGCAATTGACTACAGAGGCTTCGGAGCCAGTACCGGCACACCTTCGGAAGAGGGCCTTCTGATCGATGCTCTCACACTGGTCTATTGGGCCATGAAAGAGGCACAGATTCCGGCTTCCCGAATCGTCATCTTCGGCCAATCTCTTGGGACTGCGGTCGCCATCTCTTTGACCCAATACTTGGCAGCCTTGCCCAAGCCGATCCTGTTCTCAGGCATGGTCCTGGTCGCTCCGTTTGCTGACGTCGAGCTCTTGACGGCCACCTACCGTGTGGCTGGTACCATACCGCTTCTGGAACCTGTCGCACACTTTCCACGCCTTCTCGCACTTCTCAACACCTTCATTGTCAGCAAGTGGCCGAGTAAAGAAAAGCTGGCGAGTTTCATTCGTCGGGTGGATAATCTCCCCGGGAAAGATTCGAGATACCACAACAACATCATCCATGCCGAGGATGACTACGATATCCCATGGTCTCATAGCGAGCAGGTGTTTTGGCATGCGGTCAATGCTACTACACCTACGGGCATCAGTTATGAGGACCTCGAGAAGGAGAAGGATAGGACGAAGCAGCACCTGGGTGCTGGAGGCTGGGTCGTCACGAAAGAGGGTAAGAAAGGATTCATCAGAGAAGAGATTGTGAAGTGGGGTCTGCATGACAAGATCATGTCGTATCCCGTAGTCAGCCTGGCTATCCTGAGAGCTTTCCAAGCTGGCGAAGCAGTGAAGCAATGAGATATAGACGTACATAGACTGAGGAACGATGCATCAGCTTTGTCAACAGCATTCAGCCACCCGAAGGTTGATCGAAATCAATTCAAGTAAAGTAAAGTAGCGGAGATATGACGTGCTAACGACTCAATACATAGCAACGTTGCTATCCGTCACTAGGCCGTCATCAGGAACGCCAACGCAACGGCAGCCAAGGTGCTGACGGTACCAGCGTTCAAGTTGCTAGCAGCACTGCCATCTCCGCCGTTGCCATCGTTGTCTCCATCACTGCCGGTACCATCATCTTCGGAAAGCGACCCGGGGTTCTCGATGCCAGGGACCCGGCTCCGTATCTTGGGGTCATACTTGACGGTCCCATTACCGATAGTATGGTCATCATTCACCGTCGATCCGCGAACACACGTTCCGTCTCCCCATGCAACTTCGGCAACAGTACTCCATATCTTCGTCACATCAAACACCATCGGCAAGGTGTAGAACAGCTTGCAGTTCGCCGCCTCGTAGCGGAAGTGCACAGGATACCCATCGATGTCATCCAAGGTGTACGCGTTGCGGGAGTTGACTTGCCCACCCTGGGAGCCCTGGACCAGAGGCAGAAGAGGGGCCGGCTCAAGACTCGGAATCTCGTTCTGGGCGGCCGTGAACTTTTTAATTACGGCTGTGTCATTTCCCAGTGTGATTGAAATCTGTGCCACAGCACTCACGATGTCAGAGTTTAGGTTCAGAAGCGAGCCCTTGACGCCGCCCATGGCTTGCATGGGCCCTTCAATCGCGCGTCCACCCAAGGCGATGGTTCGAACGCCGTAGTTACGGGTTGCGAGGCCTGTCAGAATATTGCACGCCGAGGCGCAGGTGCCGTCGGTAACGAAGATGATGTTCTCAGGAGAAAAGTACGCCTTTGAAATGGGTGCCTTCCCGCTAGGGTCTTCGCCGTTTAAATAGACGCCGAGTTCAGGATCAAAAGGCTTCGTCTTATCGTTCTGGAAAGCAACTGTCGTGTTCTGTCCCTCCACGGTGTAGGGACCGAACCATTCGCCGCCGTTCCGGATGGGCTTGTTATCCTTACCGATCGGATAATTATCGCTACCCCCTCCGAGGACATACGTATTGAGCGAGGTGAAGTTTGCTTCGGCTATCAGCCCCAAGACTGTGTTTGCGCGGTAGCGGTCCAGAGCGTTGAAGACGCCATCTGGGAACAACAGCCGGTAGATCTCCTGGGCGAGGTCGACGGAGCCGCCACCGTTGGCCGACAGGTCAACGATCAACTTGTCACGCCCATCTGACTTAGCAGCTTCGAACAGCTCCACCACGACCCTTCTTCCTTCTAGAATGAAGTCGGTGAGGTTGAGGCTATCCGCGGCACCAAGATCAAATCCAACGGGAAGGAAGCTCAAGATAGACAGAACAACAGTGTCTCTGTAACCGGTTTGGTTGAGGAAGTAGCCGGCAATGGAATTTTGGGGATGCTTTGCGACAGGGTAAGGATACCCGGTGACGGTTGGGTCTGCGGGCGTGCTGGTAGGCACGACAGATGACGTCGCATCTGGTGTGGTTGAAGACGTCGTTGTATCCGGGGGTACTTCAAAAGCTTGATGGAACTTCTCACCCGACGTGATTCCAGAGAAGTCAACTGTCGGGGGGAAGTAAATGTGATTCGCAATCGTCAGGGAACTTCCGTTGGTGAAGTTGATCGTGTAGTTGTCCGGAATTTCGAAAGCAGAAAGTAGACTCGTCCCTGCCTTTCCAGCCGCGTTGCCGGCAATCGAAGAGAAAAGACCGTTGAACTGGGCGTCGGGGTCTTGGTAGTTGGCTGCGTTTCTCACCGCGTCATTTTCGAGAAACTCCAGAATCGAAACTCCGTCAATGTCTTTGATCGTTGAAGGCTTGAAGGTCAGGTTGCCACGCCCTGCCACCAGAGCATCTACAGTCATGTATATTCCCGGTAGATCAACGCCATCAGACGAGAGAGCGACGATATCAAGCTGTTTCCGAATGAAGAGGAAGGTGCTGAGAATGGCCGGGGAGTAGTCGAAGTGATTGTCACTGGCGGCGACGTACTGAAATGTCCTATCAGCAGCGGCTCGGAGAATCATGAACCCATGGATCTACTTACAATGCTGCGAAGCTCCGACATGATCTCATATTGGCTGTCGTATTCATCATTTTCGAGCTTCTTCTTCACAACTTCCAACCCGCCCAGAACATCAACCCCGGGGAGAAGATAGCCCTCAGGGGGGTCGGTCAGAATCTCCAGAGTGCTCTGAAAGCTGATGAAAGGGGCAAGGTAGTCCAGCAGGGCAAGATCCCGTGACTTGTCGACGGTAACAGACTTGAGGCAGGCAATACCAACTGACGGCGCAACAGGTATGATGACTCCCTGCCCTTCTATATGTTCTACTGACTCCCAGGCCTGACTCAGTAGTTTGCATGGCGCAGATGTGCTGTTTCCGATCTGCCGGTGGAGCACAGAAGGCTTCAGATGTCTTGCTTCGTGCATGAGCCTCCGAGGCTCAAGTATGGCAGATGCCAGGCTGCATAGCGCCAGGAAAGAGATTCCGGCCAACATGATGTTTTGAAATCTCAGCAGGAGTGTCGATGAAGGGAAGAAGGTCCAATATTTATTTGTATAGTTGGCGTTGATGGGCGTCTGCTGTCGTTCTGTAGAACCCCTTTACTTCATTCAACAGTCACGGGGACTCTTGAGCTTTTTATACAAAGTTGGCCATGTGTCACGACATAATTTTCGGGTTCGATTCCGTTGCGAGGCTCCCTGCGCCGGCTCAGCGCAGCAGCTTGTGTAACGATCAGCAAGGCAGACTAAAATTAATCGTGGCAGTGACGGTTGGCGGAGGCGCGCCAGCTGGATGGCCATAAGAGGTCTAGAAGACACGGAATGCGGCCCTAGTACATGCAGGTGAGCGTTGGACTCGACAGGGCACAAGCAATCGGAATCCCAGATCACAGCTTCTTGAACGCTAGCCTGCCGGCACTGACCTCCACTTGTACTATTCACATCCGCCCCAGCCCGTCGCACGATGGTGTACTGTGAGGTGACATCTACCCCGCGGAATCAGCCCAACATCCCGGAAGACAATAGAACCGGCGTGTGATATCATCTTCGCCGCTCGATCAAACGTGACTCGATCTGGTCTTGTTATCTGATGCGCAAAATGTTGCTGACGAGATGATCTCGATTCAAGACCGCGAGCTTCCTTCACTGGACATGTAATCTGGTAGACCACGGATCAATGTACCTGCTTAGTTCGTGACACATTCATTCATCAGCCCTGGACTATTACGCAAGCCGTCCTCTGCCGTGCCGTTTCTACGGTATGACGCTACCATTGAAAGCCACTCGGGCAGCGAAGCTCTGACCATGCTTCAGATGAGCGGTGCAAGTACCTATACGTCAGTCATTAAGGTAACTAGGCTATGATTCAGAAGTTGCTCTCGCACAGCCGCCCTTCTAGCCCACTCTCCATCGCGCTCAGCGCCCGGCGAGAAGTTAGATTGTTATCGAGTCAAGGGCCTATGAGACCGAGCAGCGGGAATTCCAACTGGAATGTTCACAAGCACAAAGAAACAACGCCAGTAGCGGCACACTTCGGCTTCCTACAGCTTCGATCACCGATCTGCATGGCGTAGACAGCTGGACATCAATTCCCTGCTGTCAGCCCTACTGAGCTTACACACCAAGCTTTTGACCCAAGTGTTCCGAACCGGCCCGTTGCTGATTGATGGAAATCCTGCTTAGCTGTGCGCATTGCAGACCGACTCTGCAGGTTAGTAGGTAGTTGCCGGTTTCCCGAAGCATGATGGCCATCCATCGACTGCTCCTTCGGGAATTTAGGGGGACGCCGCCGCCACGCCACGTGCAGGGCTTCCGTAACGGTTTCCGACCATGATGACGACCATCCCGAGCTGATCGTCAGGCGGAGTTCTAGCGCGGCCGTTTCTGGGACACGCTACCCCAAACGCGTCGAAGGATCGCATGGCCGCTGAAGTTTCTCGGGGGCCGGCACAGAAGAGGCATCCCGACCGTCACCAAATGGTTGGCTCGAGGAGCGCAACGTCCGAGAGCTCTCACCGAGTCTCTCACGGAAGAACATCAATTGCAATTCTCGACCAAATGGGAAACCCGGAGGATTTGGAGTCGTCTTTCTTTCCCAGCTTGAGCGCGCTCTAGGCCTTGTACATCAGACTGGTGTTTTCTGGTCTAAGATGCAGCTCGGGCCTCGGCCGAGCGCTTCCACCCGCAACAACGAGATGGGCAAGCCGAGGGCAGGGGCAATGCATAACATCATGGGCCTTGAGAATCATTCGGGGCGAGATGAACACTTTGGAATGGCTCAAATGACGAAGATTACCACGAACGGGATGGTTTAGCGGAACGGAGATGCGGCGCAGATGACGTACCTAACTACGCTTCCCCGGCCTCGTCTTCAGATACACCACCTCACCACTTTGAACCATAACATGGATCATTGACCGTTCCTTGGTTGTTCCAATAGCACTCCGCAACAAGCAACGTCCGAGCTGCATTGCCGCACTGCAGAGAATTACCACCGCTCCTCTGCACCTCTCAGAGTTCTCGCACGGCACCAGGGTGAATTTTCTCCAGTTTGGCCTTCAGTTCATCCCAGAGCTTCTTCTGAGTCTCTTGCCCTTCTTTGCTAGCAACGAAGGTGGAAACACTGGTAGTAGTATCAGCACAGCTAGGCCTTCATAACATCGGGTCATTGACTGACTGAGAGATTGTGCAATCCGAGAGAAATTGGCCGTGAGTCTCGGAGCCTCCCTCGGCTGCGTGCATGAGTGTCCTCGCACCCACCTCACAGGATCTGGCAAACAGAGCACTCAGGACCTTCATCCACAGCGAGGGCAGAAATGAGGCGTTTTGCGTGATATTCGTTGCCACATGGGCAGGGTTGACAATGTTGATGGTGAGGCGAGATGACCCCGGCTGCGTAGACTGCGAGACCACTGAGGCCAGCTCGCGACTCAAAAGGAGCTGCAGGAGCTTGGAGACATTGTACCTATGTGCTGGGTCAGTTCTCATGTGCTAGGGAGATTCCAAAGGCGATGAAGCTGGTCTCACCTGTCTCCCATCCGTGCGGTCTTCTTGTCCGCCAAGCTCTCGATTATCTGGGGGTTCTTTCGCTCCGGAAATCCTGTTAGGAAATGAACAAACGATCCGACGAACGTCAGCACCGTTTCCTTATCGTGCTTCAAACTCGTCTCCCGCAACTTGGGAATGAGAAGGATCCCCAGAAGCAGTGTCGAGACGACATTTACAGTCACGGTAGACTCGTTATCCTCGTCTACTGAGAAATCCCACGTCATCCTGCCCGCGTTCTCCACCAGGACATCAAGTCTGTCGAGCTTCCGCACGCGCTCTGCGAAGTCTTCCACTGAGGAATAACGCGAGAGATCGAGATCCCAGACCTCAACAACGCCCTTGCGACCGGTGCTCGCCTCAATGGACCGTGCTGCCTCGCCGCCCTTGGACCGGCTGCGCACGGCGAGAATGACCTTTGCGGCGTCGAGACGGACGAAATGGCGAGCTGCTTCGAGTCCGAGGCCGACGTTCGCGCCTGTGACGACGATGGTTTGGCCGGTGAAGGGCTTGCTCGGGTAGGGAAGCTTGGCGAACTGGGCGCGGAGGTAGTCACGGCCGGTGTAAGACATGGCGGTCGGAGGGGCCTTGTCGGCGAACTTGGCGGTTAGGTATATCAGGTGTGACAATAGAGAGATGGGACGGGCTCATGAAGAGACAGCCACCTGAAGGGTAAAGGAGCATCGCAGGCTTTATGCTTGCTGGATCCGAGAAGATTCAACCGCATGTCTGGCAGCGGCCAACATCTGCTCGGAGCCGTACCACATGTTGCCGATGACTTCGAGAACGCTTCGAAAGAGCAAGACCGCACCATCTCGTGTGCCAGCGGCGTCGGTGTAAATGGATGTCCGCGTCGGGCTGTCGAAATGCTGTGAAGGCCAGGAGCGGGTGATGCTCTGAAGAGACGTACCTCAGACCTAGGCACTTGTACCAGGCTTTTGTGTTCCCGACGGGGCCGGAACGATTACCGAGATGCTGGAGGGAGCTAGGCCTGCTGTAGGTTAGCGCTGTAAGCCGTCTGCAGGACGCTAGCTGTCAGGGCCAATAGATAGTCCAAGCAAGCAGGCACCACCTGCGACCCTTCTGCCTCATGCACGCGCCTTACATTCATCTACACTTCAGCCGCCACAGACACCGCGTCCTCTCGCTCGTCGCCTCCTTTGTATCATCATCTCACTCTCCAGTCGAGAAACTTGCTTCCAGAAGGCTGTCCCGAGTATCTCAAAGACTGCAATAGCCCAAAGCGGACCTGCAGATTGGCCCCATCCTTGTCCCGTCCCGGACGATCCGAGCTCGGCGCACCACATCAGGCGCTCCATCATGAGCGTCGTCGAACAGCGACCCTGGCCGCCTGGAGGCATGGCGGTCTCCATCGACCACATGCCTCAGCTCGCGGAGGCAAGTTGTCCCGATGACGACTGGACCGGCCTCAAAGACAGAGCCGAGCGGAAGAAGCGCCAGACACGACTCAACGTGAGAGCCCACCGTGAGTTCCAAACATCAAGTCCCACTAGTTGGCATCGCCACGAACTCATGTTGATGTCCATATACAGGGAAACGCAAGGCCCAGCTGCAGGCTGCCAAGTTCAAAGAGAACTACCAAGCGCAGATGACGCCGTCGAGCGCCGCCGCCCGTGCTAGACCCTTACCCTTCTATCAGTCTTCCACTTTCCTTGGCCCCGATGGCCTACTCATGTTCACCGTCTCTGCCAGCAGCTTCCTGCCTCTCTCATTTGATCCCAGCACGAATAAGTTCCCTCTGTCAACTGATCATCTGATCCCCCTCGTTCAATACAACGTCAAGCGCGCCAGCCACACCAACATCGCCATTTTAGCCATCACGAGCATCGTCTGCATCAACAGTCCCTACAAGACCATGCCTCTGTTTCCTTATCCCAAAACAATCCCCAAAACGCTGGCACCCACGGAACTGCAACAACGCATCCCTCACCCGCCATGGATCGACATCCTGCCGTCGCCACGTATGCGTGATAACGCCATTCGCGCCTTGGGAGAATTCACCGAAGACGACTTTTGCGGCAACCTGGCCGGCGTTGACGCCGCCTCCAACGGCATGATTGCCTGGACCGATCCCTGGACGCCAGACGGCTGGGAGGTAACACCCGGCATGCTACGCAAGTGGGGCTTCCTCTTCAAAGGCTGTGACGACGTCATGGTCGCGACGAATCGCTGGCGAGCAAAGAGGAACGAGCCGCCGCTGGTGTGGGAGGTCGCATGAGTGGAAACGAGCAATAGACCGAGCATCCCCCCTCTCTCTCTTATGGCAGATGATTGTCGTACCCTGCCGTGATCAGCCTCTGTCCAGCCTCCCAGACTTCGTCGGGGACGTGCTGCTCGATCTGGAAACCCTTCGCCGGGTACTCGCGGATCCGAATCAGGTCGCCCACCATGATGCTCGTCACCAGGCCCCGCGGATTCGCCTCGTCCGGGTACGCCCCGAAGTCCATCTCGGGCGACGTGACCGTGAATTCGGTCGCGGCGTCGGCCCATTGCTTCCGGAACGTGGCATATGTGCGCCTCTCCATGTACGGCTTCTGCACGAGCACGAAGCTCTCGACCTCGACGCCCCGCGCCTCCAGAAGCTCGCGCGTGAACCGCACATTTTCGCCCGTGTTGGTCGCGCGCGGCTCAACGAGGATGCACTCCGTCGGCACCCCCATGGCGCGGGCCACGTCGGCGAACACCTCGGCCTCGGGCTTGGCAAAGCGTCCGGCCGTCAGGGCGCCCGTGTTACCGGAGAAGATGAGAAGCGGGGCGTGGCCGTCGAGGAGGAGCTGGGCGGCGCGGCTCGCGACGCGGACGTCGAGGCTGCAGAGGCAGAAGATGGCCGTGGCGGGCCGGGCGGGGAGGGGCATGTTCATGCGGTGATAGTCGTAGACGGCCTCGGCATCGCGGTAGACGTCGGGGTTCATGCTCTCTTCCATGTTGGGTGATCTGCTTACGAGGGTTTCTGGTAGTTTTGGTCAATGGGCTGGATGAAGTTTTATCAAGATGTTCTGTTCAACGTGGCCCTTGAGGGGGAACTGGCAGCTCCAGGCAGTCGTGGCCATGATGACCGATTGACCTGATGAGTCAGCCAGCTTGGCTTGCTACCTGAGCCCCTGAAGCACCTCCCGAAGCCTGCACATGTAGAGCCCGACATCAGCAGAATTAAATGACGGGTTGTGAGGTTATCAAACCTCTTCCCATAAATTTATCTGGATGTAATTCCGACAGCACGTACTTACGATATCATTGTTCACTTTTAAGTGACTTCCAGTGAGCATGATACGGGCGTGGTCTTCGGTTCTGTAACCAAATCTTTCCACTTTGTGTTTGGTGCTTTGTCTAAGGTAGCTCCAAACTAAAAAGATTCGAACGAAAAGCCGATAATGACTGGTCATTTACAACGTGAGGGCTTCACTGAGACTTACCTCTATGCTATGCTTAGTCCCTGACTTCGGCGTCTACATTCAACATGGGCGACCAGGAGATGATCCCATTTCGCGGCGCCTTCCAAACACCAGTGCGCCCATCGTTCAAAACAGCCACTCTCTAAGCCAACTCCCGCCTGTCAGCCTTGAGGCGCTCGTTGAAGAAAATCCGCTTGATGTCCATCTCCAACAGATGCTCGACGTGCTCGGCCATAGCCTTTTCCTCGCCCTTGAGGATCGTCAGGAAACTGTGACTGGTTTTCAGCTCCTTCATAAGCTGCTCTTTTGCCGTCCTCAGCTCCTGAAGCTGTTTCTCTGTCTCAACACTGACGACGCCGCCACTAGGTTCACCCAAGGCGATGAAGCTCCTGTCTGTGGCTTTGGGCTTGGGTCCTTTCAGCAAAGCCAGCACCTCTTCCTCCATCGACACCCACTCCCTGTACATCTCCGGCTTCTCCCCTTGCACGGCATCCATGCAATCACGACACTGCCGCAGCCTAATCAGCACCTTCTCCCTGCATTCTAGCATCTTCTCCCCACACATCAGCCTCTCCTGCCGCGACTGCATGGCCTCCCGACACGCCAGATTGACATCGAGCTCCCGTACGATCTGCTCGATGAGCCGCGGATAGAACTCCAGCGCCACGGCTTTCCGATGGCGTAACGCGACCTGCGCGTCGTTCTCGTTGCGGAGTTTCTTTCGTAGACGCTTCCGCAGCTTGCCGTCTTCCTTCTCTACGACGAGCTTGGCTTCTGTGTAGATGTCAGCATGATTCTTCTTGTCCTGCTCGTGAGCGGGCGTCTGGACAAACGCTGTGAGGTCGTCTTGGGCGGCAAGCCAGGAGGCCTTGGCGGTTTTGAGGGCAGCTTCGGAGGCTCGGCACTGTTCCGAGAAGGCGAGCTTGAAGCGTTGGTCTAGGACCGGCTGGGCGATGGGGGAATACATCTTGGTGGCTGGAGGTAGTTTGTCGGAGTTTGGAGGGGAGAGTAAGGGCATCTTCGGCGAGAGCAGTCTTGGAAGATATATATGCCTGGGGAGTTATAATGGCAAAACGCCATCGCCATGTCAACCATCATCGGTGATTCCAATTATCAAGGCAGCTACTCGCGTATTCAAGTGTTGGCTGAGCTTAGTCGCTGTGTTTGGACTCAGGAGTACTTGTCGGCGGAACGAATAGGCGTGCTGTGTGGGTTTAGAGGATGCAATTCAGGGATGGCCCCTTTGATCGGCCGAGCTTCACGCATGATTCTCGATGTAAGCCGCCGAATGATACAATGCCACTGATTTCTCTGGAGTACAATGACATTAGGAATAGCAAGACTGTAGCACGGGCCTCTGACAATCGAAGACTGACCTGCCTGATGCCCTTCTCAGTAACTAGAACTTACTGACTGCTGGTGCACGAAGATAGATAGATGTGCTCTCGCGCACAGTTTCGAATATAGAGGATCAATTTTCATGCAACTTTCAAAATTCTCTGAAGCTTGTCAAAGTCTGTTGAACAATACGTCCTCGATACCCTCGCGCTCCAGGCGCTACAGAGCTTCCAGTGACATCACTCTTGTGGGAGGTCCTTTGTATCCTTAGCCATCAGCTCCATTGTCACTGGTCAAGTCTCGCACACCACCTCCGAACACCTTCTTTGTGTGCAGGTGGCCGGCGGCGGCTGGGCCCGCTTCTGGAAGGAGGGAGGCTGGAAGGATTGCGAGACTGCAGCACACCACGAGCACACCATGCGTGCCTGAAACCCGACGTCGAAGGCCGGCGGGCTGCAGCTCTAGTAGGCCGGATAATGTTGCCTGCAATCTAGGTATTTTCGGGTTGCTTCTCTTTCAGCTGCTAGCGATGGCGATGAACCAATGCAGGCCACTCGGCGCCTGCCCCATTCGACTCCATGGCTTATTCATTGGGTCTTGTGTGTTTAGGAGTCCATTACTTCCATCGAGGTTATGCCTTCAACAGTAAATTCCGAGACCTATTGATGCAATGGCATTACACTCCAACAAGCCAGTGAACAGAGACCCCAGGGGCCAAGGTCACAACTACGGCCAGGGAGGACAGGTGGTGTGGCTCCTCAACAGCCACATATTGGTTTCTTCTGCTGCTTCATGGACGAAGCGCGCGATAACCAAGCCTCTGGTCCGAGGCTGCCTTGATTGAGTGAATATGATGCTCGGCACAATACCGCCGGCAGATGGGCGTGCCGGCGGAGATAGCGACATCAAGGAACCGGTATCGTCAGGGCACCGCGGACGACCTTCCCCATTAGCGCCCCAGATACGTGCCTCGTGCACTTTAACAGCCTCCCGTTGGCCCCAAGGCCCGATCGCGGCGGATGCCGACAGCTGACCATTGATACCAATTGCTGCGCGACCCCTGGGGGAACCGCAGATTGCGGGGTTGGAGGCGGAGACGGCCGGCAGAGGTCTTGAGGGGTCCCTGGCGATCCTAATGGCCGCACCACCCCAAAACAGATCCTCCCGCCGAGACGCCGCTCCAGAGGTGCCGTCGGTAGATGGGCCAGACTAGCTGCGCGGCATCCGCAGATGAAACCATGTCCGAGGATCATCTCATAAAGCGCCAGCCAACCGCAGCGCCGGCCCTGAGCATGCGTGATAAGCTCCTGGCTCACCTTCCAATTCCGATCTGGTGATCGGCATGGAGAGCCGCGCCAGGCGGACACGCTCGACTGTCGTGACTGGCCATTCGTTGGGGGCGGCAACGGACGAACGTACGGGAATGGCAGTCGCCCGAAGTGCTCGTGATGATACCAAGAAGGTTGGAAGCGAAAGCGAATGTCTATAAAGCCGGGTGTTGTTCGTTGAAGGGTTCTCTCGTGATCGTGAACAGCACCCTCTCAGCTTCATCTCCATCTCCAGCAGATCTGCCGAGCACCGCCCTCTCGTGCCTCCCATCGTCCCGTGCCACCACCGTCGTCACCATGCAGTTCACCGCCCTCATCGTCTCGCTCCTGGCCGTCGCGGCACAGGCCGCGCCCGCCTCCCCCAACGAGGAGCGCTCCGTGATCGAGAAGCGCGCCACGACCTGCGGCAGCACCTACTACACGACGGCGCAGGTCAACGCGGCCGCCAACGCCGCGTGCAACCACGTCCGCGCCGGCACCCAGGCGGGCTCCTCCAACTACCCCCACCGGTACAACAACTACGAGGGCTTCAACTTCCGCGCGAGCGGGCCCTGGCAGGAGTTCCCCCTCCGCTCCAGCGGCGTCTACACCGGAGGTGCGCTGACATGAAGACCCCCCCTTCGTCTCGGCGCCAGACTGACGTGTTCTGTGATGAATAGGCTCCCCCGGCGCTGACCGTGTCATCATCAACGGCAACTGCGCCATTGCTGGCCAGATCACCCACACCGGCGCCAGCGGCAACGCCTTTGTCGGATGCAGCGGCACCACTCTGGGCTAGGCTCGAGGATGACCAGGAGCTGGATTTGGTGATTTTGAGGCGGCCGGGTTCGCGTTGAGAGGAGAGTTCGGCGAGTGGCCATCATGCAGCGTGTTTCTTTTTGCCAATTTGCTTCTTGTTGATACCAGTTCCCACCCCTGGGTGACCGCACTTGCTGGGCATTGCGGCGTCATCCGAGTCGCGGTGTCCGAAAGATGTGAAAAGATGGCAGGAATGAGAAATGAACATGATCTAGACTGTGCTCCCTTGATCGAATGTGCCGGGTGTGTTGTGTCAGTCTTTTGAAAGGGACCTCAGCGGCTGAATCATTGAGATGTTCCGGTCGGATCTGAGCTCTCATCATCTGAAGGATGAGGGTCAATTGCGATACAATTCAGTATAGCCGTGCTCTAGACTTCGCAAGACAACCAGGCTATCTCTTCGAGAACCTCCAGGCTGAAGCGACAACAGAACGAAGACCCTGCTCGGTTTGCAAAGACACGATGCAGGGACACGAATAAGCCGAGGTAGCGAGACCATTGGAGACACGACAGGCAGATGCTGAGTCATCCAGCTCATGATCACTGATTACCTAACCGCGCATCGTCCCCAGCCTAACGTACCTGCGTACCTTTGTGACGGGCAGGGCCAACGCGCGCAGAGAAAGTTGGTCGCAATCCAGGCGCGTTTCCCCGTCGCAGGGCCAAAGCCAAACGTGAACCCTGCATTATTACCATCACCACCATCCCCTCGACCCATTGACGACGCGACAATCATCGATACAGCTGCATGACCACACGTACCCGAACGACACCCATGCGTACACCCAGAAATGCACGTCATTAAGCCAGCCTGGCTGAGCCACAGCGGCGAGCAGAAGGACTACGAAGTTTACAGCTGCCACGTCTCTCCCGATGGAAAACGGCTCGCGACGGCCGGAGGCGATGGCCACGTCCGAATCTGGTCGACCGAAGCCATCTATGGCACAAACACAGAGGAGAATGTCGGAAAGCCGCGACAGCTTTGCCACATGAGCCATCACCTCGGCACCATTCACTCTGTCAGATGGTCTCCAAACGGACGCTATCTCGCATCAGGCGCCGACGACAAGCTCATTTGCGTATATCACTTGGACAAAAACCCGCCTGTCGCTTCGTTCGGTGCGTCTGAGTCCCGTCCGTCTGTTGAACATGCGCTAACCTGTGTGCGTAGGCATCGGCGAGCCTCCCCCGATCGAGAACTGGAAGACCTACAAGCGTCTGGTAGGCCACGACAACGATGTCCAGGACATTGCCTGGTCCTACGACTCATCCATCCTCGTCTCAGTTGGCCTGGACTCCAAGGTTGTTGTCTGGTCAGGCCACACTTTTGAGAAGCTGAAGACGCTCGCCGTCCACACCAGCCACGTCAAGGGCATCACTTTCGACCCCGCCAACAAATTCTTTGCGACCGCGAGCGATGACCGAACCATCAAGATCTTCCGATTCACCCCCCCTGCCCCCAACGCGACACAACACGACATGGTCAACAACTTTGTGGTAGAAACAACGATCAATGCGCCGTTCAAGAGCTCGCCTCTGACGACGTACTTCCGACGATGCTCATGGTCGCCCGATGGTAACCACATCGCAGCCGCCAACGCGGTCAACGGTCCTGTTAGCTCCGTCGCTATCATAGAGCGTACGCGATGGGACAGCGAGATCAACCTGATCGGCCACGAAGGCCCGACTGAAGTCTGCATGTTCTCTCCTAGACTGTTTCACACTGTGAACCCGGCCGAGATCACAGACGACAACGTCGGGTCGCTAGTGACGGTCATCGCTTCGGCTGGCCAGGACAAGACACTCAGTATCTGGAACACCAACACATCGCGACCGGTGGTCATCCTGCAGGATCTTGCTGGCAAATCCATTTCGGACCTCTCTTGGACCCCCGACGGCCAGACGCTCTTTGCATCGAGTTTGGATGGCGCCATCATCGCGGTCAGGTTCAATACGGGCGAGCTTGGGTGGGTCGCGAATGCCGAGGAGAACGATAAGGCGCTGCAGAAATATGGCGTGTCTAGGAAAGGCATGGGCATTGCGGAGGATGTCGAAGGATTGCAGCTCGAGAACCAGAGCAAGGCTGGAGAGTCTAAGGCGGCAGAGTCTCGTATGGGTGCGCTCATGGGCGACCTGCCGACTGCAGCCGAACCTACAACCAACGGCGCCAAAACGAACGGCACAACCGCCTCGACACCAAAACCGACCAACGGGAACACCGAGCCGGAGAAGGACAAGGAGGACGAGCCAGAAGTCGACAAAGAAAAGGAGAAGGAGAAGGAGAAGGAGAAGCCTGCCGAAGAAAGCGCCGACAAGACAGCAGAGCGCGTGAAGCAATTGAAGTCTCGGGTCACAGTCGGCAGGGATGGTAAGAAACGTGTTGCGCCACTGTTGGTCTCGTCCTCAGGCACCGGCCAGTCATCATTGCCACAGACTCAACTGGTCGGGTCTACATCAACGGCCAAGGGCACGCAGAATGATGCCCCCTTGTCCATCCTCGACCTCGGGAAACCTGTCGACGGCCTGCCTAGGGGAGGTATCGCCGCTATGCTGCTCGGAAACAAGAGGAAAGCTATCGAAATAGAGCCAGAGGAAGGCGAAGATCCGTTCAACAAACGACAAGTGACAGGCCCGACGCCCATCGTTGTCAACGGAGTCGACGGCGTCGAACCGGCGGCCATGGTGCAGGCACCCCATGGCATCGCGCCCACTCCCGAATTTCTGCGGCCGGCTGTCTTGAACCCGTCCATCACCTTCGCCCAAATACGATTGGCTGTTCCCAAGGTCCGATCGCACATCGTTCGGCCGATGGAACGCGGTGTTCTGCTCAGTGAAACGAGCATTGAAGAAGCGGCCAAGGTTCCCGAGAACATTGTCCTGGAAGCCCGTAACCCTGTGCAGATTAAGGATCCGTCACACATCACTGTTATGAAGCGAGGTTTGCTCTTGTGGCAGGACTACCTCCCAAGGGCTGTCATCCTAGTCACTGGCAACAAGCACTTCTGGGCCGCCGCTTGCGAAGATGGCAGCGTGTACATCTGGACACCGGCCGGCCGAAGATTGATGAACGCCATCGTCACAGAGGCCCAGCCAGTCATTCTGGAGAGCCGCGAGCACTGGCTGCTGTGCGTCAACGCTGTCGGCCTTTGCCACGTGTGGAACATCGAGACGCAGTCCTCACCACACCCTCCCGTCTCTTTGGGTCCCGTTCTGGAGCTCGCGACGACGACCCTGAATCTCAACGCCGCCACGCCGGGCCCCGGCGTCACCTCCGCAGCTCTCAACTCCACAGGCCATATTGTTGTCACTCTGACGAATGGCGACGGTTACTACTACTCCCGCGACATGTACGCATGGCAGCGCATCAGCGAGGCTTGGTGGGCCGTCGGCTCCCAATACTGGAATTCTAACGATTCTTCCATCAGCGCACTGCAGTCTACTGCGGTCGGGCCCGTCACAGCGCCCAAGGACAAGGACTCGGAGGCCGCGACGGTCTCAGCAGGCATCATTCCGCACCTGGAACGTCACACGACGAATGAGTTCCTGCTTAAGGGGAGAGCATACACCTTACAACGCATTGTCAAGACGCTCATGACGCGAGACGGGTTTGAGGACTTCGAAAGCGCCGTTAGCATCGCCCATCTCGAGAACCGCATCGCTGCATCGCTGCACATGGGCGCCAGGGAAGAGTTCCGACTCTATCTCTTCATGTACGCTAAGCGCATCGGCGCCGAAGGCCTGCGCTTGAAGGTGGAGGAGCTACTCAACAGCCTGCTCGGTGGCATACTCAAAGACAAGAAAGTAGAGACCAGCAAGGGCAAGGGCTGGTTCAGCCAGGACGATGAGATCTGTGGATGGGATCGCAAGGAGCTGTTGAAGGGTGTTGTCATGATTCTTGGTAAGTCGCCATTTCCCTTCCCTTCCGACAGGCACCGACTAACAGCTTTATTTAGGCAAATTCCGAGAACTGCAACGCCTCACGGTGCAATATGCTCGTGTGCTCGACCTCACGCAGGACGAAGACGACCACGACGATGGCGACGGCGCTATGGACGTTGAAACTTAGGCGACTGAGCTGTGTTGTGTATTGAAGTTCGAGTCGAGTGTAACTGCAGATGAGCAAGCCCTGCCGTCGGTGTATACTAGGATGTGGGCGGGACTGGAAGCAAGGCAGCCGGAGTTGGCGTACTGGGAGCAAGGCAGTCTTGAGGTGACTGCCTGGTGGTCTTGATTGTTCGATGGATCCCAATACCATCACTGTGTCCTTTCGTGCATACTGCAGACTTTAATGAGCGCAACTGTCCTGAACCGAATCCGTAAATCTCCATGACATGTATCGACCTCTCGACAGAGACGTCCCCCTTGCCCAGACCCGTTCTGGAGAGCGTTGTGGATCCGATTTATGCACGTCATGCCTTCACCGTGACGCTCCCACATCGTTTGTTGTCTCCTCACAGAGCCACCCAAGCAAATATCCCAAGGCACAAAGCTCCTTTGGTTGGTGGAGTATGATTTTAAGTACGAAGATATTCAAGTCAGGTACAATAAAGCGCTTCCGGGTGAGTGCGGTCTGCTTGGCCGCCCGGTCCTAGACTTGAGCTGCTGGCGGAGGCTGTCCGATCGAGGCCGTATCATGACGAATCCTGTGACCGTGCTGCCTTGACATCATCGCGTGTTATTTTGCAATCATGACCAAGCTGTTCAGCTTCGTACTCTGTCTATCTTGCTCCGAATTGAGTCTCCGAGACACGCTGCGCCATCCCCTGTATGATTCGGCCCGAGGAATATAGCGAAAACGCGTCTCAGGTCAGATACACGCACGTGAAGATAGCTTCCCCAAGGCCACGCCCAGCTAACCGAGATGATACACATCTAGATCGAGCCGTCGAGGGAAAGTCAGCCTCGAGCCCAAATCACCCAACGTGTTCGCAACCCCAGATCACTCCCCCACCCCCCAACCCCGTATCCTCACGTCCCAACCAAACACCCTCCGAAAACAAACAAGAACGATACCACGGGAAGGGGCACATCCTCTCACCCCCTCTCACCCCCCCCTTAGCCGCGCCCCCTCCCCCAACCCACTCTCGCCGCCCGTTTCATTGCGCCGCTCGCCCGCTCCCACCCCAGCGTCACACGGCCCCACCCCGCGATGTAACGGCGGCTCGCGTCCGCCAGGGCACGCGTGCCGTGCGTGACTCGATGAGCTGCGGGCTGCTGGACTCGAGACGCAGCACAGTGGGAAGTGGTTCTGTCCTCACGTGCGGCGGCCGCTGTCTCGGGTTAGGGTAGGCTGGGCCGCCGAGCGACGCGCAAGTGGTGTTCTCGTTTCCATCGACGGAACGGGAGGGTGGATGGGGGGGACCTCCCAGGCTGCTCTGCACCGAGGCTGTGGCGAGTGCCGGCCGAGCGGGGCGTCCGGCTGCGTAGCCGATCTGGGAGGGGGGGTTGGAGGTTGGAGTTATAATGTCCGACGGTGGAAATACGTTTCAAGGAAAATGTTTCGAGAAAAGTAGCGGGACACAAGGGGCGGGCTCAGGGGTTCGGCGGGGCTGTTGACGAGTGTGTTGTTGTCAGCGGAGGACTGATGGAGGCCCTCATCCGGATGGACTTTTTCGCGTCTCGCGGGCCCCGGGCATGGCGAGGTCGCCGTCGGTGCGACGATTGCTCGCCTCACATACACGGAATGTTACGCCAGCCTCAAGTCGGTCAAGGCCAAAGTCAGCTCTTAGGTTACCCCGTGCCAGATGCCATCAGGCCAGCTTGACAGCTCGACCTCGCCGCATCCTTCATCATAGCCCTATGCCACTATAACCAGATCCACAAGTGACGGCAGGTCGTCGCGGGAAGGACCAGAGATGCACGCCCTTTGGGGTCTAGATCTCGTCCAGTAGACGAAGCCCCCACTCAAACTATGTCAAACATCACGGGAGGCATGCGGTATGTGGCAGTCTACTTGACTCGCTGTCCAAATGTTTGGAACTGATCCTAACCCGTCTCTGTTGAGCATGTATGCTGCGTGCAAGAGAGGCAGGCGGGGACGTGTCGCTCCCATGGCATGATGGCTGCTTGCTCGCAGAGTAGGCCGCATGGGGTGCAGGCCACGTCTGCAGCTCCTGCGCGCCCCATCGCGTTCTAGCCACCCGGGGAGCAGCTTGCAATTTACAAGCCGGTGTGATTGAAAATCTCGTACTTGTACCCCTCCGTGGCAGCAGGCTGGTTGGGGGAGGGCGACTGCAACCTCGTCTGTTCCCGCCGTTGCATGACCATTTGGGCATACTTGGTTGTCAGACTGAACAGCCAGGGCATGCACATGGCGTATTTTGAAAGCCAGGCCGGGTGATCGCCAGAGGCGTTTTCGCCCTCGCTACTCTAAGGTACAGTGATGACTCGTGAGGTTGCAGCTGACGTAGTTAAGTTTGCTGCTGCAATGTCTGCGTCTTCGTTAAGAACCGGAAGCAAGGCAAAAGAAAAGAAGGGGGGGGGGGGGGGGGGGGGGGGGGGGGACCCAACAAGCCAAGACTCCGGTTCATGGGCAAATGGGCAGGGCCTGGATGCTTCCTCGTAAAGCAAGGACGAATTTAAATAGCCTTACTGGCCAAAGAATGGGTCTTGCCCTGACGGAGGCTCGGTTGTTGTTCAACAATATCTCTAAGGAATGAGGCATGGTTTTGTCAGAGTCCTACTCTGGGTTCAGTTTAATGATGGTACGAACCAACGGTGTGGCGGAGACATCGCACTTGACTTCCCCGGCCCTCAACGGACTACCGGTCAGTATATTTCGGCCGGCAGGGTCCGATTGTTGGACTACCAAGTTCATGTATGTAAGCAAGCGGCAATGTTGAGCGGCGACCTGACTGAGCCCGCAGTCCCCTGCTGAATCCTTTGTCCCCGGTACTCCAACCAGGCAAGGAGCTGGTGTTGCGTCATCGTAATGGGCTTGCCTGATAGATCCAACGTGCGGACTTGGGAACATTTTTTGTATCACGCATTCGGACGACGTGACTCCCTAGTCTGCCTCCAGGATAGGTCGCTTCCACGGGCCGGCGGCCGACCACTAGATTGCACTCTGAAGTTGACGTTGATCATATTTTTCGCAGGGACAAGCGAGTCATGACAGGCAAGATATCGCAGGAGGTCATGTTCGAGCGTGCCGAAGGTCCGTCCCGTCTGTATCATGTAGATGTAGTCAATCGTAGACTGCCCGGTTGAACAGTCGTGGGACCCATGGCAGCGTTTGCTGTGGTCGACCGACGAAGAGCGGCGGAAGGGCCTGGCAGCTGTCAGATGACGGATTGGAGTCGTCTGAAGTCACCAAACAAGATCTCCGTCTTTGACTGAGAACCAATCGAGCCTCGTGCTTGAAACAAATGTTCAAGTGGGTGGAAATTGGAACTCGATGGGTAAGGGTGGCGGAGTGGTTTACACCACCGCTGAGGGTGCCTGGTCCCTCCGCAGTCCGCAATCACGGCGCGGCTGCCATCCGAAAGATGGAGCGCCCCAGCGGCCGGGCCGAAGATGGGGGAGACGTGGAACAGGGGGTTTCGGAAGACGGAAGTCGGTCCTTGCTGATCTTTGAGACGGCATCCTGGGCTGACAAACACCAGCTGTCGCATGTGGTTTGTTGCCCAAGAGGGCGCCTGAGCGCCAGGTTGAGCGAGTCCCACTCAGGCAGACGACAGGATCTTGAGATGTGGCTCGATGATGACCAGTTTGAGCGGACTTCCAATCCAGGTCTTGATGCCGTGCGAGATTAGCTGCATGCCGAGATCCAAGAGTGTGTGGCTCTGCTCATGCCTGTCGGCCTGCCCCTCACTCCTTCGCGCCCACAACCCGAAAGCTGGAGTGGTCAATGCAGGGGAGGGGGATGCAGAGGGGCGTCGAGGCTTCGGAGAGAAAAAGCAGATCCCTGAAGCCAGGGCGCCTGGGCTGCATGATACGGAGCTCTGGGGCTCGCTTCGTCTGAGGGCTCAGGGTCCGCTTCACAGCTGCGTCTCGAGCGGCAGCTGCGCGCCCCCGGACGGAGGGGGAGACGGCAGACAGATGTGCCATGCCTGCTGAGTGAGGAATTGGTGATGAGACAGAGATAGGCGGCCAGCCCTTTGAGTCTGGGTTGCCAGCGTCTGTTTCAGGAGGGAGGGGCGGAATGCCTCCGGATTGCCTCGGTTTGGTGAGTCATGGTTGCGATGCGCTCTCCGAATAGATGTGCTGAAGCACGAGCTGAACGTCACTCGGGGCTCGAGAGCTGAAGACAGTCGGGTGTTAGGTTGAACTGGACCTGGCGAACAGTGGTGTCGGTGTACGGTTCGGAGAGAAGCGAAGCGACTGGCCAGAAGACGAGAATAAGATGAGCGGCCCATTGACATGACCAAGTCCAGTTTGACGCGATGGTCGGATGAGATGAATGTGTATCCGAATTGGTCTGATCTGATCAGAGACGAAGTTGGAGAACCCGATCCTGGCGGGGGGGGGGACGTCAGGCACTGTTGAGAAGGTTGGGGGGAAGGCCCGCTAGCTCCCTCCCCCCTGCCTGCCAGAAAAGAAGCTGTGACACTTCCCGGAGGAGGAGGGGAAGGGCCAGGGGTCATGGGATTCGGCACTGTGCGCGCCGTGCTTCCGGGGCCGACTCGATGATTTTAGACGCGGCAGGCGACACCGTGCCTCAACGGTACAGTGCCTACCTTACCCATCCTAGTGCCTAGGTACCTTACCTAGGTACCTTAAAGGTATGGTAGGTACTGGTGGGTGCTTTGTGTGAACATGAGACGACAGGGAGAGAACAGCTTCCGCGTGCCGCCTAGTTAGGTATTTTGCGACTCCACGCCTCCTCTTCGGTCGCCCACCTCATCTCGTACCACCTCAGATTCGGCATTGCCTTCGAAATCAACATGCGGACCGACGACCTGATCGACCTGGTCTCGTCATCGCTGAGCCTGGTGTGATGGTCCGGGTGGGTTGCTCAGCGAGCGCCACCCTACCGCCGCCGTCATCATCATTATCATCCTTGCCTCCCTTCGACGAACCAACGGGAATCATCGATCAGCATCGGCTTGCGTCGTCGTACCGACATAGAAACACGCGACGAGATCTCACAAGGCTCAAGATGACTCCAGGACAGTGTCTCAGAAGCTTCTTTTCATGCCATGTGCCATTTCGGAGCATCGCACAGACAATCGGCAGCATTTGGGGTGCGAGGCTGAGTCCCCGGGGCTCCAGCTCGCTTGACCGGATCTTTACCACCCTGGCATCCTGGCAACCTGGCATCCTGGCATCCGGACATCCTGGCAGCCATCCAACGAACGGCTAAACACCCCCTTGTAACATTGTCTGCCACGCTTGCCACCGATTTCTGATCAATGCTGACCTCCGCGAAGCCTCTTTCACCCAGGTTCGAGTGCAACACGCATGCTCGTTCGAAAGTGCCCTGCTAGATTCTTCGGGCATGGTCTGTGGCAGACAGTCGGCTTGCCCATCTGTCTCCAAAAAGCCGGAAACGGCGAGCAACGGGCAGAGCGATGCCGAGCCACGAGCATGTCGGCGTAGCCATTCAATCCCCAGGCCGACAGCGTCTCCTCGAGGACTGGCCAACAATGGCATCCATCCTTCACATACAGAGCACGCTCTCTTCGTGCTTGACCGCTAAAACAATGCCGCCCCTTCGCCCCATCCACCTAGGACGAGACCCCGGGCGTGCCGTCAGAGGTCAACAACATCAAGCAGTGGGCAGCGTGCTGGTACCACCCCCTGCCGCTGTTACACTCAGCCTGGAGACCTCAACCCAACCAGGCCCGTCCAGCCAGCCAGCCAGTCTGCACACCAATGTGCTAGCCTGCTGGCCTTGATTCCTCTCACCCTCGAAGTCCGGACGCCGCCTGCAAACCCAACCCTGCGTGGCCAGGAGCTCATTGCCAGCATCATCTGGGCAGCCTGCTTGGCCCACCACCGAATCCATGCGCTCCCAACTCCGTGACATGGCCCCCCCGGCACACACATGTCATCCGAAGTCACCACCTTCTCCTCTCCTACTACGAGTACTCCTCCCCCTTGGGGCACCCCGGCCGGCACACCTGCAGCGCTCTTCGGCACAGACAATGCCATGCCCTGTCCGTGAACAAGGGGGAGCATTATGCCATTAAACATCATCGTCATTGCTCCCCATCACCCTGCTCTATCTCGACGACAAACCGAGAGTGTCATCTCTGCCTTCTTCTGCTTCAGACCTATCTTCCTTCTCTGTGGGCTGAGGCCTCTTTGCCTTTGTTAGCGGACTCTCCGTGGTCTTCGAGCCGCGCCACCGCTGCCCGGACCAAAGGATCACTTCCTCCGACCCAGGGCTTCTGTCTTGGGCCCCTGTCAGCCTCGAGCTCATTCCAACTCTCCCTACTCGACATTGACAAGGAGTTAACAAAGCGTTTGACCGCGCCGGTACATCTCCCCTCTCATCAGAAGACCTGTCATCCTGCCCCGCGACGCGTCAGGCTCGGCTTCGTCGCCCTCATCTGGGGCCACGGATCCTTCATTGCCCCTCCCACGATCTTGCCCCATTCCAAGTGCCTGCCACCGTCTGGCCCTGTTGAACCTCACTGCAGCTATACATGTCGATTTCCATTATACCCTCTCCACTCACGTTCCTGAGCCACCCCTCCTCCACCCAGACAGGACGCATACAGGAGGTATCAGGCCAGACGTGACCTGTCCGTGCCTCGATACGTCTTGTCTCTGTTGTCCTCCCCGTCCCGCAGATTCCAACCCAAAGCAGGTGCACCATAAGCAACCTTGGCCAGGTACTCCGGCCTGCGCCCCGCGACCTTCGTTGCTCAGCACTCAACACAACACCGCTCCTCCCCGGCTCAACCCCTTCTCCTTGGAGCACCATTTGCAGCTTTACCTTCCGCTATACAGCCCAGTCATTCTCCACAGCACAGTTCCCCGGTCGGCCCCTCACACCCTGCCCTATCTGATCTGGCAAGGGCCAAGACTCGATCCCGCCTCCCGCTTCTCTCCTCCCTTCGTGTGCGCAAAGACGTGCGACTGGCCGGTCAAGCGCGAGGTAACAACTGCATCCGAGCTCTTTGAGAACTGATTTGGTCCTCGGAACCTCTTCATCTCTTGCTCGCTTCCACCTTCGCGTCACCCAAGGACCAACTGTTGACCCCCCGACCGTTCTCCATCTGCACTCTAGCCCTGTGGTAAGAGTAATTCCCATCACCGCCTCAACATCAAGGCATTGACGCCACCCCGGTATCCGCAGGCGCGTCGTCTATCATCCGAAGTCTGGCCCCTACCCCTTGTGCGCGATCTCCGCGCTTTCCACGACCAGGGTGTTGGTGGGCTCGGGATCCTCTCGAACTACCCGCGCTCAGACCTTGAAAGACCCCTCCTACTTCCGGACCGTACAAAGTTCGAGGATCCCCCGCCATCAAGAGTGCACTCAACCTGTCGATCCGTCTCTCTTCTCCCATCGTACCGATCGATTATCCCGGACGAAAGGCCCTTCGTATCAGACGATCACAGCTTCACTCCAGAACTCGCCTCTACGACATTGTATGCCGTTCGCCGCGTACTGGTTGACTTCATCAGGTCGACTTCCAAGCACTCGGCTTCGCCGGTTTTCGTTGTGGAAGGCGGTCACAGGAGAACAGCAGTTCCGCCGCGTACCTTCGAAATTCACACCCTCTCTGTCGTTCCGAGAAGCATCTAAACGGCTGTACACACCCAGAGTTGCGCGTGGCTCGACTCTAAGAACTACCCTGAGCCAGGCGCGGACCAGATCAAGCACTCCAAGGTCCGCGGAGAAAAGACCTAGCCATCACCCAGCAGTCGTCGCTCGAACGTTATGACAAGCCTCTCAGGTGTCCAACCGTTCTCTGGGGTTGGCTCACCCCACGAGCCGGCCACGTCGAACAACGGTGACTACATTCTTACCATGTGTCAAGAGCCAGCAATCGGTCTCGTGGCAGGTGGAAAAGACAAAGGTAGGTCCTCTTGCGTCAGGTCCGTCATGTGTGTCTTCTAACAGAAGAGTAGACCGCAAGCCTCTAGATCCCCCGCCTGTCGTGAAGCTCGATGTATCGCACCACCGTGATCCAGCAGGACTTTTCCTATCCAGTAAGACCGCATGATGAGCGCATCGTATTTTCCAAGAGACTGACAGTCGGAAGACCCGTACAACTTCCTTACCTGCCACCTGGTCAAGGTTGGAGACCACAACATCGAAACGCCAGTCCCCGGAAACAAGCTCGTCGGCACAGTTGTGTCTTCCCTACATCGTCTAAAAGACAAGGATAACCAGGACGTGGCGTACTTTGTCTTTGGCGATGTCTCCGTCAAGGCTGAGGGCCGGTTCCGGCTTGTGTTTACTCTTTTCGACATGGGCGGCCAGGAGTGCACACAACTTGCGTCGATCAAGTCTCAACCTTTCGATGTCTTCCCCAACAAGCTGTTTCCTGGCCTTAACGAGTCAACATATCTCACCCGGGCGATCAACGACCAGGGCGTGCGGGTTAGGATCCGTAAGGATTCTCGACAGTCCCAAACCTCGAAGCGCAATAAACGGGTCGCCGAGCGGTTCAGCGACTACATGGACAACACGCGTCCCCACCAGAGGCAAAGGGTCAGCTCGTCGGGTGGATTCGTCGCTCCGAGCACATCACAACACCAACAATACGCTTCCACTGTGGCGTCGAATTCCAATCAGGGCAGCAGCGCAGCTGGCTCCCTGCAACACCACACGTCGCAGGCACCACTGCGGTACACTGTGGGGTCCTTCGCACAGCCAAGTGTCAGTGCAGCGGAGGGGTCGACCCACGAGTCGCCTCGACACTCCCTTGGTATATTGCCAGGGCTGTCATCCCACCGCAGCCATGATGGCATAGCCCTCGGAGTTAACTATCCATCCAGCGGAGTTGGCATGGACAACGTGTTCGGATCGTTGCCCCCAAGCATGGGCATGAACCCGTTCCCCTCCCCGGCCCACAGCAGCGACAGCGGTCTCCCCTCAAGCATGAGCATGCACGGTGGCAGTGGTCCTCAGGCGGATCGCTACACAGATTCGAACCATCCAGTATGGGGTCGAGAGTATCCGTGAGAGGGCTTGCCAGCATCCATACGAGGGCAAGCTGGTGGCGCTGCTGGTAGTTTTACTTCATTTTCTCGACGTGATGAGGCAGCGTAGGGGTTCATGACGGTTGAGCGCTAAGGTCTATACCCCGGTGGGATCTTGCTTTTTTCTTCGGGTTCGCGGGTTGGAGATGTACTGGTAGCATGCATCACTACCGTTTGCAAGGGATTCTTTTCTTCGTGCTACTCTGCCTTTTCGAGCACGTTACATTTTTCTATTGTACATATAAACTAGATTTCGCAAAAAATCATCCCCCTTTTTCTTTTGGCTTAAGAACACTAGTCTGGACCATGGCCATGTGTAATCGCTTGAGTAGTCTGTGCCTTGTTCGTGATGCGGATGCCATAAACGCTTGCATTTGGAAGCATGACTAAGCGGCAAATACCCTAACCCAGCTCATGGGGGCAAGGGGCGCCATGGCCACCGCGTCTCGACTCGGCCGAGCCTGGAGATGCCCTCCTGGGTCCAGCAACCCACCCACTCGACACTTCGGCCATCACGACCGACAACTTCACCTCCATCCGGTAATCCTGCCATCATAGTTGTCTCATCTGCCCTAATGCATCGTTCAAGTACTATTTGTGACAGGCTTCTTTCATGCATCCGTCCACCTGTCACCCCATCGTCTCACCTGCGACGGCAGATCAAAACCCTGATCGCCCACCACATCGCACCGTCTGTTTGCCAACACCCAAGCCCTCCTACACCAGCGCGCCTGGATCTCGGCCTCGATCCGGTCGATCATGATGCCATCTGCTACGCGTTCGGAATCATGTTGCGTCCCTGATCTGCGCAGGGGTTGACGAGGCTGACTGGCGACGCGGGAGGTCAGACGAACGGCGTTCGTCGCGTGTCTAGCCTGGCGTGTTTGATCGCCTTCAGGCGCTGTGTCGCGGGTTGGGACTCAGCCTCGCTCGACCCCTGTCGACTGACGAACGAAGTATGTGCTTCTGACGAGCAGGGTCTCGGCTTTTCAGAGGTTGTCGTTACGGGAGTTCATGCGGCGGATGCCGCGGGTGGCGACGCGGCTGCTCTTGTGACGGCCATGTTTTTACCAGAGATGGCCGCGTCAGACCTCTCGACGAAAGAAAAGGTTTGATGATTCGGAATCAGAGGGCCAAACGGTGGGTGATGCATCATACAATTGACCACTGGGAGGCCACAACGAGGTGCCTGATGTTTGAAGCTACCAGCAGTATCTCTGTCGTCGATTTCCCTGCACTGGTTCCCACGATCCCACGATGGACTCACGACTCCAAGCGAACTTGGTGTAAGCCCTACGGACAACCTCTGTACGCGATGCAATGGAAAGGGGGATGGCCGTCACAGCTGCATGCTGGCAGATGACGGTGCCATCCACATATGTTCAACAGACTTCTCACCCAAGCATTTTTTCATGATACGAAGCTAGGAAGAAGGCTCGAAGGATTCGCCGTTCGACCACCATTCTCCTCAAGTTTTTGAGGGTAGGATCGAGTAGGATCGAGTAGGATACATCTCATGGAGCTCAACGAAACTCAACAGCGTACCATTGCACAGGCAAGACGCTGGAGGCGCGCACGTTGAAAGCCAGGGCGACTGATGTCGAGGTGACAGACCATCGATACTATTTCAGTCGTCGAATCGGACCTTCTCATTGTCATCAGGACAGTCACTGAAACGACTTTCGCTTCTTATTTTCTCCTTCCTCGACACAGCCTGAGCCTGAACAACCAGCCCGGTAACAACGATGAACCCCGCAAGACTCCGTCATATAGCCCAACAGTCAGCCGTCGCGAGTAGCCACTCACTTCGACATACTCTAAACGTTCGCTTTGCTAGCCTGACGTGGAGGAGCCCTGTCAGCACGGCTGCTGGTGGTCTCGCACTTCTCACAACTGGTCAATGGACTCGCGCTTCGTCGGCATAACCGTCAAGCGCCAGCAGAGCATAAGAGATTGCCTTCACCGGAACCGACACCACTCTGGGTCTGCTGATCTACAGCGGCTGCCCATAATTTCATCGATAGGGCAGGAAGCGATGATTTTGACGGCACCCAGACGCTTATTGGACAGTCTGCCAGGCCAGAAGCCAGCGCAATCTTTGCCAGCCGCCCTATATCAGCCGTCATATAAGCCATGCCGCCACTCATTGCCCGCGTCGCCCCGGTCCACCGCGACCTGTTTAGGACTGTGTCATTTTGCCCGGAAGGGGTCTCGATCTCTGGATCACGAGCTTGGTCGCTTATTCCCGCCTAGTCGCCATTCCAACTTACGCTCTTCGTGAGGCTACCAGTCGTCCGCCTACGAAGTGAAACGACCATGTGCGTTTTCCGACGCTGATCCCGCATCTACGTCGTGGCCTGTCGTGTAACATGGCCCGACAGAGTGGCCTGCAGAAGCTCGGGCTCCCTCGTGGCCTCTGCCAGCTCCAGGACCGACGGTACTGCCGGCGCATCTGCCCTGCCTTGCCTCGCCTTGCGTTGACCAGCCCCGGCCCAACACAACACACCTCTCTCGAGGCTGTCCCACCTCTGGAAACAGGTTCTGCATGCCACCTGCAGCGTGACTGCGACTACCAGCCCCAGAGGGCCCCATTCTAGATGCCTCAACAGTGCCTCTGCCGATCCCAACACCAGTGTTGTGCCCCATCGGAAAACCTGTTGTTCGTTTCGAGCATCCATCGACAGCTTGATCTCCCAAACCGGTAAATTCTCCTCCGCTTTCACGGCAGCCCCGTGCTTGAAATGGGAAAGCCATCCCACCCGGTCCACCGATCGAGATGCTATGCTACCCTGGGGCTTGTGACTCGGCTGTTAGGCCCACGCCCCGGCTTCTGGGCTGTCACGTCGAGCTTCCTTTTGCATCGCACCACCCTTGCAATCACCTGTGGGCGTTCACCATCCGACCTGCCCATTCGTCGGCATCTGGTTTCCCTTGTCCACAGTCCTCCCTCTTGGAATAGCGTAGTGTACATTGCAGTGTCTGGGATGTCTCGCGCCTCGAGTGCGTCGTCCATCTCGACTCCGCAGCGCCGGGTCTTTACCTATGTATTTACCCTCGGAAAGGGTTAGCGCTGCTATTCATCCGCAGACAGGGGGACCTACACCGCCGATATCACGACTCGACTTCACGTCGTCTCCAAGGGGAGAAGCCTTCTCTCCAGTGGAGTGCGGGCTCGACGCAGGCACCCAGTGCATGGGTTGATGCTTCCATGCTCCGGAGTCTGGTTGATGAGGGGTGGCGCCACCCACCGCCGGTGGTGCACATGCAATGTCGGTCATCATCACAGGCGGTGCGAACCATGGAACGGTCGAAAGTATCTTGGTCGGCCCGCCGAAGCCCACTTCCGTGCCATGGATGGGAGCCCGGCCCAGGCCGCGTACCAAGTTTGGACGAGACTCGAGTAAAAAATGGCCACCCCCCCTTCCGCCAGGGAGCAGTCATCCATCCCCAGGCGTGCGTGGCGGCGGACCAAAGGGCATGGCGGGCGAAGCCCTTGATCGACGCTTCCGAAACAGCTGACGCCCACACCCGATCCGTTTGCCCATCGGGCATCCTGAAGCTGAAGTGCCGATCCCTCGTCCACGGCAGTAGGGATCACCGGTCGGTGCCTGCTTACCAATGCCGCCGGCGTGTTGCTCGTTCAAGGCGACGTGCTTCGTTCGCCGTGTGACGGCTTCGGTGTCGCGCCAGCGTCTGCGTCAACTTCCGCATTGCCCTCCCCGCAGTCCGCGACATGCACGGCATATTAGTGCTGTGGGTGTACCCGGTTGAATGCGGCACCACGAGGTCTGCTGTACGTGGTGCTGGGCCGGCCGCGAGATCGTGCTGCCGCTAGTGATGCCGTTATGGGCGTTGGCTTGCTTGGTGTAAATAGCCGGTTGCTAAAGGGGCGGGGTGCTCGTTCTAGATGTGTGATATGGACTGACCATTTGACGGCTTGTTGAGATGAAGGTTCTCTGCCTCTCGGAGGTAAGGGTGAAGCTTTTAAGATAGCTTCCACTAGCAGCATGTACCGGTGATGCAGCCCGACGAAGCAGGCGGAGAGCCTATATATTGGACTTTACACGAATGCGGATTATACAGTCGCCAGCGTTAACTGGCTCTACCGTCTTCGTGAGTTAATCTCAAAAGGTCTGCAATAGAATGTGGGAATACTATCGTGATGGCTTCTTGGAATATTTCCCGAGGGTACTAACATATCAACGACGTGGCCTCAACGACATGGCCAACCCGCGGAGGATGCGCCCATATCTATTGGACAACCGGTCACTGCACGGGTGCTAGTAGTTTAGTAGTACGGGGCCGAGTCCTTTTATTTGTGTGCTTCTTGCCTGGGGTGAGTCAAAGACAAGACTTGGTTTTGGTTGTTATTGGTTACGGGGACTACGGGATATTCGTCACACTGCCAGGCGTAGGTGCCCAAAGAGCAGAACAGCATGAGATTCAGGCCCTCGATGCGCTGGGTTCACGCCGAATTTGCCAGAATGCCAAAGTCGTCAACCCGAGTTGTCGGCATTTGCAACATCGCTGCGAGTGTTGCACATTCCGGAGATACTGCTGCATGATGCCGTTGTTCAGTCTCTTGTAACTTTGTTCTGCGATCACAGCTACTGCGCGCAAGATGGAAACGTGGACGACTGTTAATGAGCCGCCCGTCTGCCCTGAACATATTCCAAGGTTTCCTAGGAAGGTCGCTAAATCATGTGCTGGCGGGAGGTGGGGGAAACGGTCCGGTGCGGGGTTCCGGAGCGGATATGCTTTGCCTTGTCTGGTTCTCCCGGACGTCCGGACCCGCACGTTTGATCTCATGCAATGCGAGCCCGGGCATGCGTGGATTTTCTTTGGTAAATTTTGTGTTATATTGTTCCTATACTCGAGCTGCGCTAGTCAGTCATGGAGATGTAGATAGGAGATGTGAATAGGAGCTGTGAATAACAAATGACCTCAGATGCAACGGACAAAGGCTGCATCTAGCTCTGTATCATATTCTCCCAGTCTGTTTCTGGCTCAAACCTTTCGCGGCGTCAACTTGGCATAGAGCCCCGGCTTCATCCAGTTGTTGTATACCGTCAGCCCCGGATAGTCCCTGTCTGGGTCCCAAGCGTTCTGCGTTCCGTGCAGAGCGACATCATTGTGCCAGAGGAGCTTTCCGATGATGAGGCGCATCTCCATGTACGCCAGACTGCAAACCTATTAGCGATCCTGCCCACAGATAAACCGGCAGGCATCAACTCACTTGCGCCCAATGCACCCCCTCGGCCCCAGAGAAAAGGCGTTCGACGCTCCGAACTTGTCCGTGCTGCCGTCCTTGTCGAGCCACCGCTCGGGACGGAACTTGTACGGCTCGCTGAAGTTACGGGTACTGTGCGTGGCTCCCCACATGGGAACGGAAACAGTGGTCTGCCCTCATCAGCACATGCATCACATACAAGGGGTGGCAGGACGCACTCCTCCGGGGATGAACTCTCCATCGACAGTATCGCCGCCCGCCGGCACCGTCCTCACGAAGCCGATCGGCGCACTCGGAAAGATGCGCAGCCCCTCGTCGATGACGGCCGTGAGGTAGGGCAGCTTGACCAGGTCCTCAAAGTTGAGGTCCTCGTCCCGGGCGAAGCTCGAGCGGATCTCGCGCGTGAGCTCGTCGAGAATACGACGGTTGCGCAGCAGCTGGTTGAAGAGGCCGGCGAGGAAGCCTGCCGTCGTCTCGGTGCCGGCGATGCTGGATCTCGTCAGTAGGGGCAAGTTGCTGAACGTCGAGAGGGGAACGTACATGAAGAGAGCGCCGTTGACAATAACCTCGTCTTGGTTGATGGAACCGCTGTCGGATTGCTTCATGAGGTAGTAGAGAAAGTCTTTGTGGTCGGAGGACGACTGGGCCATGCGCCTGGGACAATTTGTCAGTGGTGAAACCCTGCAGAATGGGTTCATGGTCGGCCAAACTTCAGAATCTTCTCCTTGCTGTACTCAAGGTGCTGGATTCTCGTGGTCCGGATGTGGCCTGGGATGAGCTTGAGCAGCAGTCTCTGGAGAAGGCCCCCGGTCTGTCCAAGCCGTCGAGTAGCCTGCTCGAATGCACCGGCCTTGATCGAGGAACTGATCAGGGGCACCCAGAAGCGAAAGTCCTCTGCTCGCATGAGTACAGCGACTTTCATTCCGAAAACAAGACTCACCATTGTTTAGACATCCAAAGGGCTCTCCCAGCGCCATGTCTCCAATGACGTCAAACGTCGTGTAGGCACCAATCCACCAGATTGACCACGGTTCCCCGGCTGGCGAAGTCTCTCATCTTCTCGGAGAACTGGTCCACGTACACCTTGACGATGCCCTCCTGCTCCATCAGTGCCCTTGTCGAAAAGGCATGCGAAAGCGCCCTCCTCTGTCGTGCGTGATCCGCGTCCCCGGCCATGGTGATGGTCGACACACCGGGCAGGGACTGGATGCTCCCCACGTGGATGGGGTCTTTGTGAAAGTTCTTGTGGCCCGGACGGCTGCCGTAGATGTCCTTCCAGGCTGCCTCGTTGTCGAAGGAGAGCTCGTTGGGGGAGACGCGGACGATGGGGCCATAGGTGTCGTGGTGGGCTTTGATCCAGAAGGGGATGCGGCCGCGGAGCAGGGCGATGACATTGGGGAGCTGTGCTGTCAGCCGCAGACTGTGCTGGATCGCAGACTATGAGAGAGGGGCCTTACCGGCGTTGCTCTGGCTAGGAGGGGGCCGGGGAAGCGGGCAAGGGGGTGGAAGTAGAGGTTGTAGATGACCTTGGCAGCAATCCAGACGACGGCCTGTGTTATGTATCCAACATGGTCAGGACATGGCAGGCTGGTGGAAGATTCAAGCCAAACATACGCTTGCAGCAGCCAAAGCAATGGTGCATGATGCAAGGCTCATGTCAGCTCTGCCTGAGACAACCTGAAGAACCGCCATGATGGTGACGGTCGCTGTAGACGAATGGACGAGACAAGGACGTTGATCAGCTTTGAGCTAATAATCTGAGGTGGTTCGGCCCCTTGTCAAGAAGCCCGTAAAGAAGACCTTAAGACTCTTCAGTTGAAGTAGGCACATCATTGTGGGCACAAAGAGTCTGCTATATCTTTCTCGTGTGGTTACACCGGGAATGGTTTTCCTTGTATCAGGTATCGCCCAGAAATTTCGTCACGCTTTCGGAAGCTCCCAGATATTGGGGTAGACCCGAAGCATGAGGGGTGCCGGAGCCCGCGCAATGGGGAGGAATCTTCGGGGTGGATCCTTCGGCGCGGAGAAGCGGGAATGCGGCATCTGGAGATTTCGAGATCAATCAGAAATGTTGTGATATCGGCGATCAGGCTCTGCAGATGAGTTGGCTGCTTCCCTCCATCAAACTCATGTGCGACCACACGACCACACTTCCGTCCCTGCTGACCTATGACCAGTCAGCCTTGGCCAGCCGCATCCACGAGAGATATACATGTGCAGGCAGGATAAGGCTGGCTTCTCCATTCTGACTCCTCCAGACCCAAAGACAAGAGAAGCCACATTGAGAACTCGACCCCTCAGAAGCGGAAGGTCGGGCTGGCTGAGAAACCATTTGAGAGTAGTTCATTGGTTTCCACTTGTGTCCGGCTTGCTGACTGATGCTTCTGGTGCTCCTCGAATTCCCCAAGAAACACATCGTGAGGGCTGCTTCGCACTCGCATCGTCTTCGAGCCGACCTCCGACTCAAAACCCCCCATCATGGACCGCCTCACCAGAATGCCCACCGAGATCCTGCATGAGATCGCGACGATGCTGTGCGTCCACTGCGTCCTACCATGTGACCAAGAAGAACCCGGAGACCACCCCAGCACCAGCTACTGGATCGAAGCCACCCACAAAAGGTCCTGCGTCACCCTCGGCGCCCTCGCTCTGACCTGCCGGCGACTCAACGTTGTTTGCACACCTCTCCTCTACCACTACCCGGTCAACCCAAATCGCTGGGATCGTCACGGCAAGCAACATGGGTGTATGCTCTTGAAGACGCTCGTCCAGCGTCCCGACCTCGCCCGTCACGTTTGCTTCTTTCGCAACAAGTTGACGTTTCTTCTCAACCTGTTCGACAGCCCCGCCAAGTTTCCCGCTCCCGAGTCCCTCTCCAGCAGGTCCCTCGCGCTGTACCACGAGCTGCGCGAGGTCGCCCTGCGGACCGACCCAAAAGGCCAGTGCGGACGCTCCCTCGAAGCCAACCCAGACCTACCAATGCACAACTTTATCCCCAGCTTGGTCCTCGCCCTGTGCCCCAACGTCGAAGCCATCGTGACAGGGCTCGGGAAGATGCTCTTCGCGCCCATTTTCCAGCCCGATGCCTTCCCGCGCCTGACCGCAATTAGCACCGGCCACCAAAACGACCTGTCGCAACTCGACGCCATTGCGGCCGCCGCGCCTAATCTGGTCTCACTCCGGATTTCCCACTGCTGCGAGGCCGAAGACCTCCGATCCTCCTTCCCCAGCCTCAGGCACCTCGTCCTCAACAACGGCGGCCTGACGGCGCTCGGCTTCAAGCGCCTCCTCGCAGCCTGTCCGAACCTTGAACGCTTCCGCTACGCCACCGGGGACCTCTACGCGGAGAACATGCTGCTGCCGCGGGAGGCCGAAGGCGCGCTGCGAACCTACGCGCCGCAGCTCAAGACGCTTGCGATAGAGCTGGGCGACCAGCCCATCGACGACGTGGACGACTTTAACAACGCCCTGATGGAGTCGATGGCGGACTTCAAGGGGCTCGAAGAACTGACCCTCGGGATGGGCTGCTTCATGCCGCATCTGGGCACGAGGGGGGAGGTTTACACGGAGGTCATGGATGACAATGTGCTGGCGCAGCTGCTGCCGAGCTCGTTGCGGCTGTTGGACCTTCGGCGGGAGGTCATGGAAAGGTTATTGGGCGGGGGGCCATCTGTGGATATCGCCCTGGTGGTGCCGGCGGCGCGACATCTCGCATCTGTCGCGGCGAAAGAGTTCCCGCTGCTCGAGAGAGTGTTCGTCCAGGGTCTGGCCGGCGAGAGTGTGACAAAGCTAGAGTCGCTGTTCCAGGCGTCTGGTATCGACTTCCAGACAGTCAGGACTTTACGACCCGACGACCCGTCGTACAAAGAGCAGCTGTGGGAAACTGAGAACTGGTGGGCCGATGATTGGTAGGATTGCCTGCGCTCACGTTTGCGAAGCCGGAGATGAGTGTCAAAAAGTGTATTCAAATTGGAGCGCCGTCGGACCCGTGGTCTTTGGTTCTCGGTCCTCACGAGAAAGAACCTAGTTGGTTCTGCCATGTCCGAAAAATGTCTGTCCAGTCTTGTGGAGTTCCCTATGCTCAAAAGAATACCCCAAAACGCCGTCTAATGGAAACATCGCAAATCAACTCTAGATGGCAAACGCCATCAGCGCCAGGGCGCCAACGACGCCAATGCTGAGGCCGTTCCGCGGCGCGGCACTGTCATCATCGTTGGTCGCAGACGGCGAGGCACCGTCAGCCGTAGCGGCGGCAGAGGCGACGATGGCAGAAGCAGAGGCGACCTCGGCCGCGTCAGGGTTGTTTTGGACCTTGTCACAAATCTGAGGGGCAATCTCGCCGGCGCCTGTCGAATACGTCAGTCTCGGCTCTCACTACAACATTCATACCGCGGCAAACTTACGTCTGGCGTCACCCGCGCCGCACCCCGACGACAACAAGACGCAGGGGCCGATGCTGGTGGCTAGGTCCGTGCCGGAGCTGCACAGGCACTGGAAGTCGGTGGACGAGCAGCCAATGTCGCTGGAGGCGCTGACCAGGCAGCTGACGGCGCAACGTGGCAGCTGGTCGACAAGGCCGGGCAGGGTGTCGGAGTCGGCGGTGGAGCTGGAGGTCGCCTGGCTGGACGTGGCCGATCCGGTGGGGGAGGTCTCGGGGGCGACGCCAGAGGCAATATCAGAGACGATGTCCTGAGCCCAGTCGGGTACCTCACTGGGCAGTTCCGAGGGAATCTCGACGTTATCCGGGATCTCGATGCCGTCAGGGACCTCGATGTTGTCGGGGATTTCAATCTGAGCGGCAGCGATGCCGAAGAGGAGGGCGGTGGTGAAGATGGTGGAGCGCATTATGACGAGAGGCGGTTCGGGTCGTTCGGGTGCAAATTGGCAGTTTTGTGAAGGTAGGCCGAATATGAAAGCCGGGTATCAAGGTTTAGACGTGGTCGGAAGGGAAGAACGTGATGAAAGTTGGTAGCAAACGAATGTACGAAGTCGAAGATGAAGAAGGTCGAAAGGTGGTGAAGGAAGTTCGATCAAGCAGGAATGAAAAGGAACGAGAAAAGTGGAATGGTTGAGATGCGAGGTGGGAGGAAAGAAAGACCCAAATACGAAGATGCGAAGGCGAACAGCAAACGGCAGGATCAACCTTGACGACCCTTCCCGACCTAACGAGATGATCTTCGCCCCTGCCACGGCAGTGACAAGCATTAGGAGATTTGGAAAGTGACGTCCCACCGTTTCCGGCGCAGTGATTCATGTTGATTGATGGCTGGGCTGGTGGGGCGCGGTGGGCGATAAGCAGCCTTGGCACCCGATACGGAGCACCGCCTCAATGCCGCGCGGTCGCGCCTGGCTCCGGGGCCTCTTAACGCCCTGCGGCGCCCCCTAAAGTTCACCCCAAGATCACCACCAAGACCCCCCCAAGCATCCACCGGCGGCTCCCTGTACGCGTGAGGAATGGAGACTTGTCCCTCTCAGTAAGGTTGAAACATGGAGTCTGGAACATCGACAGGAGGGATGATTACATCACGATGCCCCTTGTTACCCCGCCGCCAGGGCCTTACATCCCTCGCTCCATCTTCTCTAGCACTACGACGCCTGGACATGGCTTAGGTCGACCCCACCAAGCTCGCTGGCTAAGGTAGTCCACCTCGGCACCAAGCGAGAGGCGAACCGTCAACGTCGTATTCCAGGCACCGATTTAAGCACCATGGCTGCGGTCCGCTCCGGCAGACTGCCGCACAGGCTCTTTGCTTTTCATTGACCCGACCATTTATCACAAGGAGAGTTCGCAGGCGATTCGAAATAGCCCATCCAACATCAGGGGGATGCGCTGGTGGCACCCACTGACTACTTCCCCCTTCCCCGAGGTAGGACGTTCCGGAGCCCGGGCTGCCGCAAGTCCGTGATGAGCATCAACGGGGTCATTGGCGCGTAGCCGCTTTGAGCTTCTATCCGCCGCGCCTCCAATCTCGTCTGGGGGCGATCTTGACCGTCGCCACAGAGAAAGCTTGGCTTTTTACGCACTCTTTCAACCTCACGTATGCGTTGGCTTGACCCGTTGGCGCAGCCCCTGAGCTAGTAGGAACTGTGCGGTGCGCCAAGTGTAAGCAACTCGACATACGAAGCAAGGCTGTCTTGACCGAACTCTGAGCTGCCTCACTAGCACACTTGCCCTGGTTACCACATACCTAGCTAACTTCAGTCTTCTATCGTTACAACCCCGTTGACCCTCGGGGTACCATGTGGCATCAGAAGTGATTTCGCGAATTAGCGATACCGATACCGATACCGATGGCGAGCTAGACGATCTCTCCGCGCTCAACCTGGCTACGACCACCCTGCGCAAAGAAGCAGCCAGGAGGACGCGGCCTACCAAACCTGAAATCATCTGCCCAGCCAAGCAGACACTCCATCTACTTCTTCCGATACCACATCCTACTTGTCTTGGTCCGACGTATCTTTCTCTGCAGCTGAAACAGACCATACAGCAGCGCCTCGGACGTCGGCGGGCAGCCCGGCACGTACACGTCCACCGGTATGATGCGGTCCACGCCCCTGACGACACTGTAGCTGTAGTGGTAGTATCCGCCACCATTCGCACAGCTGCCCATGCTGATCACCCACTTCGGCTCGGGGATCTGGTCGTAGCACTGCCGGACCGCCGTGGCCATCTTGTTCGTGACCGTGCCGGCAACGATCATGACATCGGAGTGGCGGGGGGAGGCGCGGAACATGAGTCCCAGCCGGTCCTGGTCGTATCGCGGCCCCGCAATGTGCATCATCTCGACGGCACAGCACGCGAGGCCGAATGTCAGCGGCCACATGGAACCGTTCCTCGCCCAGCTGACAAGGGAGTCCATGCCGGTCCTGAATGTTGAAGAGGACTTTGGTCAGAACTTTCGTACCTCGGGACTTCGGCGGTATCAAAGGGGATTTACAGAACGTGTTCTACCAAGCTACTAGGCTTGGGCTTATATGACGTGACTTGTGTAGTCGGACTTGTCTTTTGAAGCGGCACATCCGAGTAGGGTCGACTACCACGAGCGGTCGGATGGATGGTCGGGCTTAGGAAGATATGCCGTGATGTGGTCAAGTGACGCATGGCTGCAATCATCTTGGCTAACGCAGTTGATGTTAGCTGGCGATGTAAACGATGTCTAGGCGAGCAATGCCTTGCGGGTCTACTCACGCGCTGTTCCCCTGCAGAGAAACATGATTGCTGAAATCTAAAAACACATTCAAGCATAGAACAATAGAGTAACATAGAATAGGTAAGTCTTGAACATCCCGCTGAATGGTCTATTTATTTGCTGCACACGAATGGCTTGTGGGTAGAGGTACGACCCGGGAAATGCACACCTCTTCATCGTACAGCAAGAGGCAGGCATCGGGATATTCACACATTATCGGCCCCATTTTTCTAGCGTTTGCCCCACTACCGGGCTTCCGGCGGCAAGAAGCCATAGACTTCGAGTCGACAGCCATCACAACGTGACGACCCGACAGTTGAGGAGAGAAAAAGCCATTCACCACCACAAACGTATTGATGCTTACCCTGCCTCACAAAACACTGCTCAGTTTGATGCTGCCACAAATCGACTACTTTTCTTCCGGAAACCTGTCTCGACTCAAGAAATGACCCTACCGAAAACTCCCGAGTGCTCAATCTGTCGCCTTCCCTTTGCGCATACCGCCAGCGACCGGGCAGCGTGCCCTTTCTGCAACCGCATGTTCAGTCGAGCCGACGTCGTACGACGGCACGCAAGGAAATGCACGGCCAAGGGGAACCGTCCCCTGCCGGTGGACGCGAAACGCGGCCGCAAACTACGCGCCTGCGACGCTTGCGCGCGCATCAAGGTCTCTTGCAACGCAGAGGCGCCGTGCCAGCGATGCTCCTCCCGTGAGGTAGCTTGCACCTACGGACGCCTCTGCACAGATCCGGCGCACCGGCGGGGATCCAGCAGGGGCGATGACAGCCAGCAGCTCGGCGAGGGGGTCTCTGCGCTGCGGTTTCTGCTCAGATGTACGGATCCAAGGGTGGAGTTTGTGAGTGACGTCTTCGTTACCGGAGAGTTGGATCAAGATACAGCGACGCCGACGGCTTGGAACCAGTTTTCCGTGAGCAGCGTCAGACATGACACGATCGACCCACGGCTTTTGTTGTTGGGTTTTATCGAACCGTATTTCGACATGTCTTTGGACTGCGACACGGTACTAGATGCCGAATGTTCCGCAGACATGGCCTTTACACTGCCTCCCGCTCCAAACGACGGTCTCGCAGCACAGATCCGACTCTTGGAGGCCGACCTCCTGCAGCTGATCGACACCCAGCCAAACCTGAACAGCACCACCATTCAGGAATATTTCCGGGATTTCTTCACATGCGCCAACTTCCAAAGTCTTATAACGATCTTCTTTCGCGGGGAGCAACTTCTGGCCAAATCGATACACTGGCCGACTTTTGATCCGAACAATGCTGATCCGGGCTTGCTCTTGGCAATTGCTCTGTGTGGTACTATTCACTCTCGCGAACCGACAGAGTCCATCAATCTCGCCCCTACTGCGACGATCATCAGTGAGATGGCGGAGAAATACATATTCAAACGGCTCAAGCGGCACCATGGTCGCGGCGAGTCTCGCTCGGCGCTCGAGGTGTGCCAAGCTGCACAGCTGATGATCGCCCTCCAATTCAGTAGAAACGACAAGGAAACTCGGCGAAGGCTCATTACTAAACGGCAACCAGCACTCGTGGAGGCGTTGAGAAGGCTAGGTGTGATCAGCAGCGCACCCTCCTCGCCGACGTGGGAGACCGATTGGCATGAGTTCGTATACAGAGAGTCCTCCACCAGACTTGCTGCAGCGGCCTTCTGCACCGATGGGTTGATGGCTCTTCTCTGCAACAGACCGCCGAACACAACGGTGGCAGAGATGTCCTGCGACGCTTCTTGTCGAGACGAACTGTGGGAGGCCGACAGCCCGTCGAGATTTGCAGCGGAGCAGGCCAGGCAAGCAACTCTTTCGCAGTGTCCAGCTGTGAAAGATGTGTTGGCGGCTTTGCTGGACGAGGATTGGGATGACGCCGCAACTGAACCTCTCGGAAACCTGAGCAGCTCCCAGCTCTATGCTGCAATCGGAGGTGCGTATCCGATTGTCATGGGGCCATGCTCGCGCTTTGCACTAACGATACTCGAAAGCGCTTCAGTTCGTACTCTTTAATTATCGGGCTAACATGCTGCCCAAGAGCTTCGGCTCCGTCCTGTTGCGCGCGTTGAATCGGTGGGAGCAATTGTGGCAAGCTGCCATGGATCGCGTCCCTCCTGGCCGGCAAAGCTGGCTTGGTGTTGCGGAGTATTCCCCGGAATTTGCCTTGGTATCTAGGATAATAGTCGAGGTTAGCCATACGGAGGGAGGGAAATGCTCGAGATACCTGAACTGTACTGCACAGGATGACTTCTCGCTGTTGCACGAATTCATTCTGCAGCACGGCTTGGTCAGTCCAACGACTAACGCAACGGTTGGAGACGCCTCGTAAGTCTTTGATAGAAAGACTCGTGATCTCACAAGTTTTGGTGCACCGAAATCTTGGTTTGCTTGTGTGTCGAACGAGCCGTTTTTATGACCCGTCAGGGCCATACAGTTCAATTCCTGAATTCATGAAAATTGGGCTTCCGAAGTCTTCGTAATGGTCAGTACGCCGGCCCTCGAATTATTCGTTTCGAAAGTACGACGTTCTGCATTATCACGGCAATGGACTGTTGAGAGAGTAGACAGTTGTCAGAAGTGGGGACGGGGCCATGTTGGAGAAGTCAGCTTCCGACCCAGCAAGCACGACAAGAGCACGACACCGGGCCGACGCCCAGGCGGGAAGGTCAAATGGCTTCCCCTCATCCCGTCTGCAGACCACCCTGACCACGACGTCCTGCCGGCTTCCGGCGCAGCTGCAGCGCCTTGGGCCCTCGTGCCTGTGGCAGGTGCCTGTGCCAGAAGGATTGGTGCAACGCTGGCTCGAGGGCCTAATGAGGAAGGAGCCCGAGAGATCGGCAAGCACAGAAAGCTTGCTCATTTCGATAACAACAGCGCCCCGCCCCGACAGACCTCATATAGCAGCTCATCATTGCGAGGGGGACTCCAAGGGCCGTTCTTCGAAACACTTTTACTCATTCTGCGACTCGCCACGATGAAGCACCTTCTCGTCGCCAGCCTGGCCGCCCTGGCCGCCGCCTCGCCCCTGGCTACTTCGGGACACACCCCCATCAAAACACGGCAGCAGCCGGCGCTGTCTTGGGAGCTGCTCGGCACCAACTCGACGGCGCAGTTCCGGGGCCTCGCTGCCGTCTCGGACACGACGGCGTGGGTGTCAGGCACGCGGGGGACCGTCTTGCGCACGGTGGACGGCGGCGCGACGTGGGCGTCGGTCGGGCCGGTCCTCGCGCCGGAGGACGCGGCGCTGCAGTTCCGCGACGTGCAGGCGTTCTCGGCCGAGCGGGCCGTCATCCTGTCCATCGGCGAGGGGACGGACTCGCGCATCTACTTGACGGAGGACGGCGGGGCGTCGTGGGACCTGGTGTTCACGAACGAGGAGGCGACGGCGTTCTACAACTGCGTCGACTTCGAGGATGAGCAGCGGGGGCTCGCGGTCAGCGACCCGGTGGACGGCAAGTTCAGGCTCGCGGAGACGACGGACGGGGGACGCAGCTGGAGCGTCGTCGACCCAAGCGGCATGGCGCCGGCGCTCCCGGGCGAGTTTGGCTTCTCGGCGAGCGGGACGTGCATCACGACGACGGCGGGACGGTGGTACCTCGCGGCGGGCGGGGTGGATCCGGGCAGGGTGTTCCGCAGCGACGACGGACACGACTGGGAGGCGGCGTCGGCGGAGATTGCCGGCGCGGAGGCGGGGGGCGTCTTCTCGGTGCGGTTCCGGGACGCGAGGCACGGGGTCGCGGTGGGCGGGGACTTCACGGTGCCGGAGGGAGCGGAGCGCAACGCGGCGTGGTCGGAGGACGGGGGTGAGACGTGGACTGCGGCCGAGGTGTTTCCTCAGGGGTACCGATCGGCGGTGGCGTGGGTGGGCGGGTTCTGCAGGGTGGCGGTGGCGGTTGGGCCGACGGGCTCGGACGTGACGGTGGACGGGGGGCGGACGTGGACGGCTTTTGATGGGGGGGCATTTGACAGCGTCGAGTGCGTCGGGCGCAAGGTTTGCTGGGCGTCAGGGCCCTCGGGGCGGGTGGCACGGCTGGTCATTGGGTAGTGGTTGAGGGAGCAGGTGTGGACCTTCATGATGGGACGAGGTGTTTATGACGGTGAAGAAGCGTATTCGGTGGGCGAGGTGATGGCAATGCGATGGCGATGATGGTTATGACGATGGTGATGGTGATGGTGATGAAGATGGTGGGGTGGTGTTGTGACATGCAATGCAAGGTTCCTAGTGATTGACTATGGGGGGGCATCCTGGGCCAGGCGCCCAACATCAGCACCGGCGTCCACGGAACCCAGTGGGCGAGGCCCAATGGTCAGCAGAGGCCCGTGCGAGGGAAGCTCCGGCACAGGCCAGCAGCGGCTGAAACAGTGCCGGGAGCCCCTGCAGCTCGCCCCAAACAGCGGGGCGCCTTCCACCCCGCGCTCAACCAGAGGTGGCACCTGCTGCTCTTGCTGCTCTTGCTGCTCTCTCTGCTCCATCTTCCCTGCCTCTGGGGTTGGATCGCGCTTGCTGAGGTCGCGACGGCGCCATCAGGGCCCCCTTTCCCCCTAGCTGCCATTGCTACAGCACCACGCCTTAGCAGCATCAGCCCTAGGTGATTCGCGGGCGCGGGCTGTTCCCAGATGCCGGGAAGCCTCAGCTTCCGAGACATAAACACCACGACGGCTCCTGACCACCCACCCTCCAGGCCTCCTACCGTTCCAGTCCCGAACCTCACCACAATGACCGCCCACACCCGTCCCGCCTGAACCGACAACCTCCCCCTTTCGGCCGCCCAGCATGGCCGACATCAACGCCACCGCGTCCCTGGTCCCCGACCACCACCACCACACGAGCTTGCGCGCCCAATTGCTCGAACCCATCACCATCGGCCGCCTCGCCGCCACCCTCCTCGTCCTCTTCGTCGGCTCCCTCATCATCGACTACACATGGAAGCCCACCTATCCCACCTCCATCCCCATGGTGGGCCACGGGAGGGGATTCATCCCGGGCTTCAGGAACTTCTTCGGCTACGTCTTCCACTATCGCGACTGGATCATTGAGGGCTACGAAAAGGTGCGTCTCACTGCTCCTGCTGCTCCATCTGCCAGAGCACCCCCTCCCCCCCCCCCTCCCCCCCCCCCCCTCTCAGACGCCAAACTGACAGCCGCAGCACACCAAGAACGACCGCGCCTTCATCGTCCCCGCCGCCGTCTCCCGCGCCTACGACATCATCCTCCCCCGCTCCCAGACCGCCTGGCTCCTCGAGCGCCCCGACAATGTCGTCTCCGCCCACAACGCCCACAACGACGTCCTCTACTCCGACTACAACTTCCTCGGCAAGGCGCACGCCCGCACCACCTGGTACAACCACGTCATCCACAGGTCCCTGGCCCGCCACCTGCCCGTCATCGTCTCCGGCATCGAGGAGGAGGCCGTCCACTCCACCGACGCCGCCTTCGGGCTCGACACGGACGAGTTCAAGACGATCAACCTCTGGGACGCCTGGCTCGGCATCGTCCCCCAGGTCACCAACCGCATGCTTGTCGGCGCCGGCCTCTGCCGCAACGAGGACTTCAACCGCAGCATGGTCGCCTTCGTCGACGCCGTCATCGTCAACTGCTTCCTCCTCAACATGATCCCCAAGATCCTCCACCCCCTGTTCGGCCCCCTCGTCACCCTGCCCAACCGCCGCCACTGGAAGAAGGCCTCCAAGCACACGATCCCCCTCATCGAGCAGCGTCTCCGCGACTTTGCCCGCAAGGAGGCCGGCGACCCCGCCTACGAGAACTGGACCCCGCCCGAGGACTTCATCACCTGGTCCATCCGCCTCGCCAAGTCCGAGGGCAACACGGGCGAGCTGAACCCCGTCAACACCTCCCTTCGCCTGCTGCCCATCCAGTTCGCTGCCATCCACACCACCGTCCTCACGGGCCACAGCGTCATCCTCGACCTCCTGACCGCCAACCCCGACGAGCACTTCATCGACGGCCTCCGCGAGGAGGCGTCCCGCGTCCTCGCCGAGGAGGGCGGCCACTGGACCAAGGCCGCCCTCTCGCGCCTCTACCGCCTCGACAGCGCCATCCGCGAGTCCCAGCGCCTCAGCAACTTCTCCGCCACCCTCGTCGAGCGCGTCGTCGTCGCCAAGGAGGGCATCACCAACGAGGCCGAAGGCTGGCACGTGCCGCAGGGGGCCTACATCTCCTTCAACCTGCAGGGGCTGCACCACGACGGCGACCTGTACGACAAGCCCGATGAATACGACGCCTTCCGGTTCAGTCGCCGGCGGGAGGAGTACGAGGCCCTGCCGGCCACGGAGAAGGACCCGGACGAGGGGCTGAAATTGAAGAAGCTGGGCATGGTGACCACGAGCGACCACCACCTGGCTTTCGGGCATGGGAGGCACGCCTGGTGAGTAGTCTTGATTTCCCCTTGATTCCCCCTCGATTCCCCCCTCAGTTCTCCCCTCGATTCTCCCCTCAGTTCTCCCCTCGATTTTCCCCTCGATTTTCCCCTCGACCCCCCCCCCCCCCCCCCCCCCNCCCCCCCCGTACAACTGGTGGCGATACTAATATGTCCAGTCCCGGCCGGTTTTTCGTGGCTCACGAGCTCAAGATGGTCGTGGCCCATCTGCTGCTCAACTATGACATTGCCCCCTTTGAGGGGGAGAGGCCCAAGCCGAAGTGGGTCGGAGCGACGATCATCCCGCCGGTCGAGGTGAAGATCCAGGTGAAGAGGAGAAAAGGCACTGTGCCGCAGGCGTGATGAGGAATGGAAGGTTTGGCGTTTGGGTGTTGGTGTCTGGTGGGTATACTTGCCTGTGTTGGTATCTGGTGGATATACTCGGCTAGGTATGTGTTGAAATTTAACAATTATCCACAACATGGTTGCAATCCGTTACACCCATTGCCATTCGCGACATTGACGAAGTGCTGAATCGACGGGCTGGATCCTCTACATCGTAAGAATATCATCTATGTCTATGTGGCTTTGTCCAGGGCATGAACCTCGCCCCCGTGAGGTTTGATTCCTTCACGCATAGCTCTGTTCTCCTGGGAAGCTTACCCATTGCTTTCCTTCTGCTTGATGTTGGCATGCATCACATCGCCCCTTTGCTACGGCCGTAGTACGAGGGCGGCGCTGTGGACGAGCGTCCAGAAGACGTGGGTGCCCCTGAGATCTCCTGCACCCTGCGCTGGCGCCCATGCCTCGTCTTTCAGGCGCCTAACAGGCAGAGGCTCGGGGTGCTCTAGACGCTGTGGTCGTTGCTTTAGGCGCTAGACAACATGAACTGGAGAATCAGGGGGCTGTCGGGAGAGGCAAGAGCGATATTTCCCCGTCTCCCCGTGGGAGAATGCAACGCGTCTTGTCCGAACCCTTTCTCATGCCTACCTCTGACAAAAATGCCCTTTCTCCCCAAACCATCACCATCCTAAACGATCCTCTCATCCCATACCTTTCACTGTACTCTTCACTACAAACATCTGATATCTTTCACCGACCTAACACACGCTCACACAGAACAACGCACACCAAGCCCATCATGTGCTGGCTACTGATTCTCCTTGGCCTGCTCGGCCTCGTCCACGCGACCGTTAACAGCAGTGATAGACCTCGCGCCGCGCTGGTGACCCTCGCCAACAGCGACGACATCGACGGCATGCTCTCCAGCATGCATGGCATCGAAAGAGGCTTCAACAACCATCACGGGTACGACTGGTGCTTCTTCAGCGCCTCCGAGCTCTCCGTCGCCTTCAAGGAGGCCGTCTCCAACGCCACGCCCGCCGTCTGCACTTTCGATGTCATGTCCGGTTCGTACGGATCCAACGCTGCCAGTATTGATGCCCGCCGCTTCCAGGAGAGCCACGCGCTCCTCTAGAGGAAGAGCTGCGAGGGCTACGATGTGGGGATGCACCACGATCAGGCGCTCTGGCACGCTGGGCTCTTCGCCCGCGAGAGCCGCCTCAAGTTCTACGACTTCTTCTGGAAGGTAGATGCTGGCGTGAGTGTCTTTTCTGGCTGTGGCCGCGTTTGTCCTGATGCCTTTGCTGACGCGGAGCCTCAGTCTCGCTATGCCTTTGACTTCAAGTTCGATCCCTTTCGAGCCATGCGAGACGGCAACCGAATCTACGGCCATACCGGGGATGATCTCGGCGATACCATGACCGATGCTTCGCAGAGCCTATACCAGGTCACAGCCCAGTTCATCGAGGAGAATCCCGAGATCGTCATGCCTACTGCTGACATCAGCTGGGTGCTGGGCCCCAAGACGGATGGACAGCTCAAGCAGTACGCCCATACCATTCCCGAAGGCACTCGTGCCGTCGCGTCCAAGGCTGCAGACCCAGGACGCAATAACGACACTCCTCGGCACGAGAATGACGGCGATCCATTCGACTGGGAGCTCCCCTGCAAGAAACGCAAAGAATCGAGCGTCGAGAGTGCTTTCGATACCGACAGCCCGCAGTGTGCTGCCTCCGCCCCTATCGAAATGGGCAGCATCGCTTTCTTCCGCAGCCCGTCCTTCGCGCGCTTCTTCAACCACCTCGAGGCTCACGGCATACTCTACCACCACCACCTCGCCCGCAGCCGCGTCCTGCCCCTGGGTGCCGCTCTCCTCGCCCCCGACGCTACCTGGCGGCTTGACGAAAACGCCTTCCGCGGTGCCGGAACCTGCACCACCGTCTACGACACGCCGCCTCCCGTGGACCCCTCGCTCGAGATCCCGTTCCTGGCGGGCTTGATCGGCGGGGACCACTTTGGGTGGAACGCGAGCTACCTCGCCGGCCTGGAGGACTACGGTATGCTGTGGCGGCAGTATTGGGATCTCGTGGCGAAGGATTTCGACAGGCAAGCTGTGCGGCCGCGGCCACATCAGGGGTTTACTCACATGGGGGATACCAGCAGAGGGGGTTTGATCTTTCTGAATGAGGCTCTCTGAGATTCCTCACGAATTGCAGACTCGGCAGCCCATGGATTCATAGCACCCCGTCACCTCGTGGAAAGAAACAATCATGTTTCATTACTTTTACCATTCGTATTTCTCCTGCATGACCTGCAAACACCTCACCGCGCAGTGCCCCGGCCAGCCTCGAGCTCGGAATACCCCCCAACGGGCCCCGACTGCCAGCCCATGCCCTCCAGCCTTGTCCTTGATGCTTCGTCCTGCACGGGCACCCCGTGCGCCTCTGCTACAGTCGCCTGCCCGTGCAGCTCAGCCGAGTGGGATGGTCCCCTCGTCCAGGTCCCCTGCAATTCCGTGGGTGGCGACAGCTGGCTCCCATGCACCTCGGACGGCGTTGGCTTCCACGTCTGCTCGTGCAGCTCCAAGGCGGTCGTCGGGAGGATTCCCTCCTTGCCCGTGTGGAAATGCGGGCTCCCGGGAGCATCGACCGGTGACCCACTCGCCGAGGCCGCGGCTGCGGCCTTCCTCTTCCGGCGGATCAGGAGCCAGGCCACGATGACGACGAGGGCCACGCCTCCCACGCCACCGACGACACCTCCCGCAACGGCGGCCGTGCTGACCCCCGAACCCTGACTGTCGCCGCCATCCTCCCCTGCGGGAGGCGTCAGGCCGGCGGTGGCGCTGGGGTCGCCCGTCGCGGCGGCAGAGGAGCCCGACGCCGACGTCTGCTGCGCTCCGTTGGTGCGGCTGCCCGTTCCCGTCTGCGCCGTGGGATACGTCTGCGAGACTGCGAAACACCGTTAGAACCACAAGAAACTTACGTGCCCCGAGAAAAGGGGCCACTCACCACTATCCGTCACGGTGGCCACGACATCCCCCTTGGCGGCGTCGCAGTAAAAGTTCAGCACGTCGAGCGCGGACCGCACGTTCTCCAGCGGCCGCGTCGACGAGCAGTCCCACTTGACCTCGGACGTGAGCGAGCTGGACACGGAGCTGAAGCGGCCGCCCTTGAGGCACACGCACGAGGCCAGGGCCTGGGGCCCGTCGGGGCAGAAGTTGTAGGTCTGGGCGTCGACGATGGAGGCGAGGCCCGACTGGGCGCAGGCGTCGAGCGAAGAGTAGCCGTCGAGGGCGGTGATGTAGTAGGACATGTCGCCGGGCGGCGGCGAGGGCGTGGGGAACGACGTGGTGCCGTCGTTCATGGCGCAGTAGGCCGAGAAGAAGGCCTGCGCCGACGTGATGTCGTGGGCGTTCTCGCACGACCACGACACCTCGGACTTGATGTCGCGGCTGATCTGCAGCGCGTTCTCGTTGCGCGTGCACACGCACGGCGCGTACTGGTTCTCCGCCTCGGGGCAGTACGAGGACTGGCTCGCCGTCGTCAGTACGGGGGGGGGGGGGGACCGGGTCAGACGGATGCGTGCCGCGCGCGCGGCGGAGGACGTACCATGCGGGCCACGGCCAGCGACAGCCCGGACTGGGCGCACGGCGCGAGGCTGGGGAACTCGGGAATGTCCGTGATCATCTCGGAGACGAAGTTGGCCGTCGGCGTCGGGAGGTTAAACGTCTTGTCCGGCGTGCAGTAGGCCGAGTAGACGACATTGCAGCTGGAGTGGTCCTCGGTCGCCGTCGAGCCGCAGCTGTAGCTCAGAGAGCTGGAGATGGAGGTCGATATGTCGGCGTAGTTGTTGCCCTTGGTGCAGACGCATGACTGGAGGTCGCTGACCGCCTCGCCGCAGGACGAGATCTGGTTCTGCACGTTTTGCGACAGCGCCGTTTGCGCGCATGGTGCCTGAGATGGGGGTCAGCAACACCGGCTTGAGAGGCGGTCGCAGGCCGGAAGCCTGTCTCGCGGCGTGGAGGAACCGACCAGCAGAGAGTAGAGCTCTAGGTCCGTGATGTACTGTATGTCGTTCGCCGCGGCCACGACGCCCGCCAGCAGGGCCAGGGACAAGCCAGATCGTGCCATGACGAGGCTTGCTGTGAGGGATGATCCGATCCCGAGAGCCGGAGAGACAATGAAGCACTAAGCGAGCGAAAACCGAACCGCGACTCGCGAGTCTCGAAACGACGTCAGTGAAGCCAGAGACGATTGTCGGGATGGAGGGAGGAGAGGAAAAAAGGGGAACGCGACATTATCGCGACCGACAGTCATTCACAGCCGTGGCGTCGGCCGAAAGGCATCCAAGGTCAAAACGGGCATGGCGGCGCCCTTCCGCACTCTCCAGAAACCCCGGCCACGAGTGACTGTCCTTGGTATTGTGTCTGAAGATCGCGAAGACCCTGGATGCGTCCCCTGTCGTGACAGCTCAAGCGAGTGGGCGACCCCTGTCAGCTGAAAGGCGGGTGCGCTTGGCGAGCCGTTAGGCAGACTGATGAGACCTTTACCAGCCCAGCCGTTGAAGCAAGTTGACCCCACGTTGACGTGCCTTATTTCGCATCTCATCGCGCTTGCGTGAGAACATGGCGGGTGAGTTTGGTTGCGCGGCTTGCCCTGGAACTTGACGATGTCGAGCTCGCGACAACCACTCGGCAGCCTTCTCGCTTGACTATGTGAAGCGAGCACAAGAAGAGTCGAAGCCCGAAGGATGCGCCGATGCAGCCGCTCATCCATATTCGCTTGACAGAGCCCACAAGGCGTCGGGCTAGCACAGGGGCAATTACCACGAGGCAAACGCCTCATGGCGCTAAGCCGGGATCCTCCGCCAAAGACATGCCATTGCCGCCCTCCCCCTGGTGCCGTTGAGCCCTTCAGGGCGATTCACCATCATGCCGAGGTCGCTGCGACAAGGCAGCGGGAACCAGGCCGCTACAGTATAGCTATGGGCGGCATGAGAGTTATGGTCTAAGACTGTCTGAGATTGCGTGCCGACTGACCTTAGTCAACGTGCTTGCCAACTCGTTGGTCGATAGTACTTTCTCGGAACTTTGGTGAAGGTCTGTAAGATGCCGATAGTTATGGGCTCGTGAGAGTAGCGGAGGAGTGCCTGAGAACGATTGCAACTTTGGAGTTGTCAGCCATGGGAGGACAAGGCAGTGTGTCCAGTCCGAGGGAGGGGTCCAAGCTAAGCAAGACATCTGAAAGAATGGTGATTGGTGATGGGACTGACCCGAGCTGGGAAGCTTTAGTAAAGACAAGAGGGAATGGTGCCTGATGATCGTGAAGCTGGTCATCGAGGAGCATCCCGCATCCGAAGATGGGCTGGTCTGGAATCATTTGCCATGATATACTATGACCGCAGGACTACTTTCATCAACTGGGGGGATGGCGCAGTTGGGAGCGCGTTAGACTGAAGCCCACTTCAGGAATCCAATCTAAAGGTCGCTGGTTCGATCCCGGCTCACCCCATTCTTTTGTTCTTTTGCTTTTACCGCAGTCATGCTCAATCTTTTGCACACATCAGTGATGAAACAGAAGACAAGAATTCGGCAGACGTAAATGACATGTGAGATTGTGAGCAGCGTTCTCTCAGTTTCGTTTTGCGCCAGCTCTCTTTGCTCTATTGGGCAAGTTCGGGCAATTCCATCTCTCGACACAGAAAAGTTGGAAACATGTTGAATTCGAACTGACACTTCAAACTAAATGCATCTCATTAAGCAAAGTGATTGATGTGTGAATTTAAGCTTGCCATAACTACCAACGCCTATCGCGAGAGATTCATACTCAGTAAACCATGACCTGTGCCGAAAGATACATCAAGCAACCGACGCACGATCCCCATCCTCCATCATTACGCTCTCGAGCTCCCCAGAGCTGCCCTTCATCTGGCCTTGACTGAGTTGCGCTGGCTCTGGTGGCAGCCATCCCCCGTACCCGTGTCCCAGCTTGCTGCCAAAAGAGGCTACAGCTCTGTTGAGATTCGTGGAGACCTTTCTGGATCGGCTTGGCTGCCTCGCCATCGTACCCGCCCCCTTCGACTTGTCTTCCGGCGAAGTCAACGGCGTCAACGTCAGTGGCGGCCCCACGGTAACCCCCGGGCTATCTGCCGAAGCTCTCCTCGGTATGAACGGTCTCGGTCTGCCCTGAACCCGCCACGACAGACCTCTCCTCGGCCATGGCGGTGCCGTCATCATTGAAAGGTTATCATTCGACGTTGCCCGACTCCTCTGCTCCATCCGCGGCCTCACCGTCAAGGAAGAGGATGAGAAAGTTCTCGCCGACATGGCCAGACCCTCGACATCAACCTCGTCTTCCGCCTCCTCTTCCTCATCCGTGTCATCTGCAGGCTCCTTCCCAAGCGCATGCCATACGAGCGCCCGCCAGAGCGAGAGCGCAACCTGCTCGTGTATCACCGGCGCCGCCAACAAGCCCATGCAGGCCTTCACTCCTGGCTCCCTCTTCATCGCGCCGATGGCCGCCAGCCCCTCCATGTCCATGTCGAAGCCACACTGCACCTGGATGTTCCCCCTCTGCGCCTCCCACTGATCATCCAAGAAATTCTCGATGAACCGCCTCGCCTCGTTGACCGCCTGCCAGTCCTGGTCGAGCGCGAATCGCCGCTTCTTTTCCTCCTCCTCCCTCGCCGCCCGACATGACTCGAGGGACGCGACGAACGCCCGCTGCTCGAGCTGCTCGTCACGCGTCTTCTTCTCGCGCCTCGCGCGGCTGCGCTCCGTGACGAGGGTCAGAACCTCCCTGGCGATGGCGCGCTTGGTGCAGGATGCGAGGGCGAGGTCTTCGGGGTCTGCGTGAATGGACTCGTCGGCGGGCAGCAGGGTCCGCGGCGTAGCGGAGCTCTCCGATGAGGACGGGGCGGTGAGGTAGATGGGGATGAACGACTTGGTCGCCGGAGAGTGGGGAGAGGCCGGTCTCGAGCGGATTCGGGGTTTGGGGGTGAGGAGAAGTGCAAAGGCTGCGGCGTCCATTTTTGGTGTTGATGATGTGAGTTGGCCTGCGTTGATATCAGGTGATCATGGTCGATGTTAGGGTGGACGGTGGTTGTGAAGGAGCACGGCGAGAGACATGACTGACAGGTCGAGGACTCCGCCCATAGTCCCCCCCCCTGAAGGGGTACTCGTCTTCCCTTAATAGTCATACGACCTGTTGAGGACTCGTGTTGAGTCGACCATGATGGCAAAGTCAAGTTTGCATTCTGGTGGCTTGCGACTTTGGGCGCCACACCACCGGCGTTGTTATCGTGCCACCAGTCAAGCTGGAGAAATAGAACAGTCTGGACTCCAAGTAACGGATGAGGGACGTGCATGGGAGGAACGAGCAGCTTTCGTTGGCTGGGAGCTCGATGACAGCTTACAAGTCCCCTCTCGTTCGTTGACGAGATGTTACAGGTGCAGCTTGAGTGGCCCATACGATACGATACATCAGCCGTCGGTTGACAATTGATCTGTCATGTTGCCCCGTATTCAAGCAACCTGCCGTTTTATTGGAAATGTGGCGACGAGCAAACACAGCGCGACATGTTTGCCTCGTTTACGGGACAATGTCTCCTCCCAACCCCTGAACAATGTGTTTGTTAGCATCTGATGCAATGGCCTTACCCCTCAACCCCCCGTTCAGCCATCGTGATAACCTTTTGTTGCGCATCCAATAGCACGCACCTGCCAGATGGTTAGCTCGAGTTCGCCACGTTTACTTTTGATACCCAGATGCGGGCCGGCGGTATACGTCAGATGGACGTGGGGAGAGTGGTCAAGGTTCGACAAGTACTTCATTCGGCGTCTTCGGATCGGAAAGGGGTGTATTGGTCAACCTCGGTGTGTGAACAATGTCATGTCAGCTGCTGTCACATACAAAGGAACCAATGTGCAAAGGATGCCAAGCTACATTGCTGAAAGTGCTCAACTTCTCTCTACATAATTGACCATCATGCAATTTGATAAGCCAGGCCACGCCTTCCTACCATCGGACCCTTCCAGCCCTCAGCAGCATGGGCCAACAACAGCACGCAAGCAGATACGTACAGAAGGAAGTAGCACTGTGACGCCTACGCAGAGCAGACAGACAATTCAGTAGAATAGAACAATAGACTTGAATGTTGTTGTTCCTTGCTACAACGCTATTGTTGTTGGTCTGTTCTTCCTACTATAATACAATTGCCTTCGGTATATTGAGCGGCAACCGCAGCACATTCATCAACTTCCAGTGAATGGCCTCAATGGTAATTCGCCCTATTCATGTCAAGTTGCCCATTGATCTCTCAATACCAGATTTACCTTAACACAACGACCAGCTAACTAGAGACGAATCGCTCTTCCTATCTCTTCTCTTCTTGCAGAACCGATAGCAAATCCACGACGCAACCACTACCAGTCTTCATCTCGATTTTTTAAAGCTTCATCATAACAACCACCACCACCACCATCACCATCATGATCGCCACCACCACCTCCCGCGCCAAACGGGTCATGAGCACTACCAGGGAGGACGGTCCCAAGTGGATCGGCCCTCTTCTGGCCCTCATGGCCCTGGCCACCTCCTCCTTCGTCCTCTTCTCGGAGGTTTTCGAGCTCCTCAACCTCGCCGCCGCCATCCGCCCCTTCCTCGCCAGCCTCGCCGCCGCCATCCGCCCCTTCCTCGCCAACCTCTCCGGCACCGTCGCCGCCCTCGTCGTCTTCCCGGCCGTCTGCCGTCTGCTCTCCGCCGCCCTCGTCCGCCTCTTGCCGTCCGGTCTGTTCCCTGCCGTCGCCCGCCCCATTCCCGTCCCCGTCCCCGTCTCCGCCGTCGTCACCGTCTCCTCGGGCACCCAGGCCGGCGAATCCTGCGTTCGTGACGCAGGGTTCCGGACCTGTGGCCGCCCCGCCTTCTGCTGCAAGAGGACCGAGAAGGATCTGAGCGCCCAGTTCCTCGTCACCTTCAACCTGGAGTGCCAGATCCTCGGCCTCGAAAGGGACATCAAGCTGCAGCGGGAGAGCGCCCGTGCCTCGGACCGCATCGCGAGGGCCCAGCAGAAGCGCCTGGCCAGCGCGTCCCGAGCCCACGGGGAGGAGATGGCCGATGCAAGGGCCGACGCCCTCGCCACCGCTGCCGCCGCCGAAGACGCCGTCGCCGCCGAAGCCGCCGAGGTCATCGCCGCCGAGAAGGCTGCCGCCACCGAAGCCGTCNCCGAAGCCGTCGCCGCCGCCCAAGCCGCTGCTGCCGAAGCCATCACCACCGCCCAAGTCGCTGCCGCCGATGCCATCGTCGCCGCCGATGTCGCCGCCGCCGAAGCCGTCACCACCGCCAATGCCGCCGCCGAGTCCGCCGCCAAGGAGCGTGAGGCGCTGGCCGCCGAGCTCGCCCTGCTCCACGAGGAGCTCGCCCTCTTCCGCCCCGACCCCTTCGCCCGCGCCGCCATCATCAGCCTGAAGATTGAGAAGGCCCGCCTCGCGGCCCGGGTCGACGACCTCGAGCTCGCAGCCAGATCGGGCCTACCTCCCCCCTCGCCCCTCTTGCTGCTGCCCGCCCCCGACAAGCAGGGACAGTAGCTCCGCCGGCAGCAAAGAAGCTTGCGGCTTCGAGCCGCTCATCTTTATCTTTTCGTTTTGTTCCGGCCCTCGAGCCGAGAATTGGCTGTTTTCATGCGCGCTGCGGCCCTCGCGCCGAACGATACCCCTTGTTTTGGCTTTTCTGCCCTGCCCGTTCCGGCGTGCCGCTCCTGTGGGCGCCGGTTCGGAAGACCCCGGCGTGGGTGGAAGACCCCGGCGTGGGTGGAAGATTTGGTTTTGATTTGCGCTTCTGCGCAGGGTTTGCATTTGGTTTCGGTCCCGGCACAGGGGACGGCGGAGGGTGACTTGGACCTGTATTAATTTTATCAATGACATTTGCGCGCTGTTTCAAGAACTTTCGTCCTGCTGTGATACGTGACAATGCAGTGTTGTGAGGTCAACACATCACCTGAGCTCGAGGTGTCCAGGTACGAACCTAATCCTCGTCAATGCGGAAATAAACAGAAATCATGACATGTCAAGGTCGAACCAAAGCTGCGAAGAAAGGGCTGGGCACATCTCATTGGACATCACTCTAATCCAGATCGAGTCCATCCACGTGCCCTAGGAAATCGCCCTTGGCACCCTTCAACAGCTCCTCCACGTCGATCTTGCCTCCCGTGATGTAGCGCTCGCTCACGCCGGCGTTGATCCTCTTGGACAACAGCTCGCGCAGCTGGGCGCGCATGGCACCCATCTCAGCCTTGCTCACGCCCCTAGCGTCCTCCTGCTTCTTCTTGCGCTGGCTGCCGCGGCCGCCCCAGCTGCCGCTCTTCTCGAGCTCCTCGCTGTCGTACTCGACGCCGAGCTCGTCGGCGGCCTTCTTCACCCAGTCGTCGTCCTTGCCGCCCTTCTCCTTGGCGAGGACCGAGTCGGCGAGCTTCTTGGCCAGGTCGACGCGCGGCTTGAGCCGGGACGCGAGCTTCCGGTCAATGTCGATGGTGCGGATGAGGTACTTGTTCTTGCCGGCCTGCTCGTGGTGGACCTTGGCGGCGAGACGGCGCGTGGGCGTCACCTCCTCGGGAGCGCAGAGCAGCACGCTGAGACCGCTGGTGGCGGCACGGGCCGTGCGACCGGAGCGGTGGACGTACATGTCGGCGGCGCGGGGGACGTGGTAGTGGATGACCTGGTCGATGCCGGGAATGTCGAGACCGCGAGCGGCGACGTCGGTGGCGATGAGGATGGTGGCGGTGCCGGGCTTGGTGGAGGTGAAGCGCTCGACGGAGCGAAGACGGGCCTTCTGCGGCATCTGCGAGTGGAGGGGGAGGGCGTTGAGGTTGAGGTTGGCCAGCATGGGCGTCAGGCGACGCACGGTGCTGATGGAGTTAGTGAAGACGAGGGATCGGCGGTTCGGGTTGAGGAGAACCAGCGCATAGAGGTAAAGATCCTGGATGGGACGAGTCAGTATGGTTCACGTCAAAGGGGTGGGACGGTCGCTGACCTTCTCCATAGCGCCGCACTCGATCATGCCCTCCTTCAGGCCCTCGGCCATCTGCGACACGGGGTTGACGTCGACGAACTGGGGCTTCTCTTCCCGGAAGTTCAGTCGCTTCAGCAGGTACTCCATTGACTCCTCCTCCGACATGAGCCCGAACTTGCCCTTGCCGGCGAGCTTCTGTTGGAGCCCCTTGTGAAACGTGGCGGAGAAGACGAGCGTCTGGCGCACCGACAACTCCTGCTCCTCCTCGTCGTCCTCCTCGGTGACGTTGCGGTCCAGTGCCTTGAAGATCTCTTCGGCCTCCTTGAAGTGGCCCTCACTCAGGATCCTGTCGGCCTCGTCGACGACGAGGAACTGAATCTTCTTGAACGAGTCCATAACAGCGGTGTTGGTGCTCAGGACCTCCCAGAGACGGCCGGGGGTGCCGACGACGATGTCAGCCTTGGCGAGCTGTCGCTGCTGCTTGTAGACGGACAGGCCACCGGTGACGGAGCAGACGTAGGGCTGCTTGGACAGGCCGGCGCAGAGCTCCTTGATGTGGTTCATGATCTGGTGGGCGAGTTCTCGCGTAGGGGAGATAATGAGAGCGAGGGGCGCCTTGGAGGTCTGCGGTGCGTCGTCTGTGTCCATGGCTGTGTCGTCCTGTTCCTCGCCGTTCTTCTCGAGCCATTTGTCAACGATGGGGATGCCGAACGCCAGCGTCTTTCCGGAACCGGTGGAGGCCTTGCCGATGACGTCGTGTCCGGCCTGCACCTGGGGTATGGCGGCGGCTTGGATGGCGGTGGGCTTGGTGAACTTGAGGCGGCGTATCGTGGCGATGATGGCGGGGGACAGGTCGAGGGCCATCCACTCGGACATGTCCAGGTCCTCACCGTCGTCCTCCGCGTCCTCGAGGGTGGAGAAGACGTTGGATTCGAGGGCGGCGTCCTTTTTCACGGGCTGGGCCTTGATCTTCTGCTCGAGCTTCTCCTTCTTCTTGTCCTGCTTCTCTCTCCTCTTGTCCTTCTTGTTCTTGGGTTTGCCCTCGGAGGCGTCGCCAGCTGCCTCCTCTGCCTCCTTTGCCTTGGCGGCCTCTTCACGGGGGTCGGAGTCGGTGACGTTGGTCGCCTCGGTCAGGCCTCCGACCTTCTTGGGGCCCTTGGCAGCTTTGGCGGGTTTCGCGGGCGGCGCATCGGTAGCGGGTTTCGTGTCGGCGGGGGTGTCTGCGTCGCTGAAGCCCTGGAACTCGTCGTCGTCTTTGCTAGCCTCGGCGGCCTCCTCGGCCTGCTTCTGGAGGTCCTCTTCGACGGCGTGCTTCTGGGGGTTAGCCGGGGGTGGTTCCTGGAGGAGGGGAGGAGGGGAGGAGGGGAGGGGAGGAGGGGGAGAGGGGGGGAGGAGAGGAGGAGAGGAGGAGAGCAGGGGCCTGAAGGGAACGTACGAATTCGATCTTGTCGCCGGTCCTGACAATGTCGACACCCTCAATTGCCTCGAGAGCGTAGAAGCCCTCGGCGTCGTCGAACATCTCGGGGACGTCGATCTTCTTCCATGGCAGCTTCTCGGCGGCGACGGCCTTGCGCTTCTTGGGGAGAGGGGCGGACTTTGCGGCGGCGAGCTTCTGGCGCTTCGGGGGGGCGTCGACGGGGCCGGTCTTGGGGGCGGCCTTGCGCTTGTTCTTGGGGAGGGGGGCCATTGTGGTGGTGACTCAATTGAAGTCGTGGCCTGGTCGCTGTGTCACGCTGTGTCGTCTGTCACGATGGTGGTGGGGTGTTCAGTACGGCAGGCAGCACCTGAGGAAAGAACGATCCTCTCTCTCTGGCCGGTCCTGCCAAAAAAAATGCAAAGGCTCTTCTTTTCTCCGACGATTCCCCGGGCGCACTGACCACACCTTAAATCAGCCCTACCGAACCCCTCCTTCTCTGCCCATTGCCGCTTCCTGATTCTGTGGATTCTGCCCCTCCACCAAAAATTCTCCTGCCACTGATCCAGTGCGTGAGTCTTTTGCTGGAACCGCCCCTCTGCATCGGGTCCCTGCCTCATCCACCACCACCAGCAACCTCAACACCCCCACAGCCACGATGGGAAAGACCTCCAAGGACAAGCGCGACGCCTACTACAGGCTGGCCAAGGAGCAGGGTTGGCGTGCGAGGAGTGCCTTCAAGCTGCTGCAGCTCGATGAAGGTGAGCATCATCAGTCCCTCTCCTCTCCTCTCCTCCCCTCTCATCTTCTTCCTCTCCTCCCCTCTCCCCCCATCCAGATCCAGCCTCCCATACTGACCCCTCCAGAATTCGACCTCTTCGCCGGCGTCACCCGCGTCGTCGACCTCTGCGCCGCCCCCGGCAGCTGGTCCCAGGTCCTCTCCCGCGTCCTCATCAAGGGCGAGAAGTTCGGCCGCACCGCCTGGCACGACCGCGAGGCAAGCTTCCGCCAGCAGATGCTCAAGGTCTTCCCCGCCGCCGCCCTCGACGTCGACGAGCCCATGCTCACGCCCCCCGGCGCCACCACCCCCCGAGACGACGTCAAGATCGTCTCCATCGACCTCCAGCCCATCTCCCCCCTCCCCGGCGTCGTCACCCTCCGCGCCGACATCACCCACCCGGCCACCGTGCCCCTCCTCCTGAAGGCCCTCGACCCCGCCTACGACGCCGCCGCCTCCAGGAGTAAGAACGCCGCCCACCCCGTCGACCTCGTCATCAGCGACGGCGCCCCCGACGTCACCGGCCTGCACGACCTCGACATCTACGTCCAGTCCCAGCTCCTCTTCGCCGCCCTCAACCTCGCCCTCTGCGTCCTCAAGCCCGGCGGCAAGTTCGTCGCCAAGATCTTCCGCGGCCGCAACGTCGACGTCCTCTACGCCCAGCTCAAGGTCTTCTTCGAAAAGGTCATCGTCGCCAAGCCCCGCTCCTCCCGCGCCAGCAGCGTCGAGGCCTTCATCGTCTGCATCAACTTCCGCCCCCCGCCCGGCTTCAAGGCCAGCCTCGAGAACCCCCTCGGCGTCGGCCACGCCGTCCCCGCCATGGTCCAGGAGCGGAAGGGCCAGCTGCCCCTCGTCGCCGACGCCCTCTTCCAGAACGCCACCACCGGCGTCTGGGACGCGTCCCCCGCCGCTGCCTCGGCCCGGCTCGGCGCCGACGTCGTCGAGGTCGAGGCCTACGACGACGTCGACGACGCCGCCGACGCCGACAGCAACATCCGCTGGATCGCCCCCTTCATCGCCTGCGGCGACCTCTCGTCCTTCGACTCGGACGCCTCCTACCAGCTGCCCGACGACCACGTATCCCTAGACCCCGTCCAGCCCCCCACCGCGCCCCCCTACAAGCGCGCCCTCGAGATGCGCAAAACCGCCGGCGGCGCTTACGGCAAGACGACCATCAAGAGTTGAAGAAGAAGATCTCAAACCAAAAAAAGAAAAAATTCAAATTAAGCTGTCTTCGCGCGCCGTGCTTGCCTCCCCCCACCCCTCACTGCGGCTTCGGGTTGCTCACGCGCGGCCCCTTGGCCTGCAGCATGTACAGCCCGCTCATTGACTCGTTCCACTCGCGCGCCCCCAGCGCCTTCTCGTACAGCCTGTTGCCGTGCACCGACGACGACACCAGGAGGATGCGCCTCAGGTCCGGCCACCGCTGCACCTCCTCGTTCAGGCACTCCATCATCCAGTACCCCAGCCCCTGCTTCTGGTGCCCCGGCAGCACGTAGACGTCCGTCAGGTAGCCCGTGCTGACGTAGTCGGTCACGAGGCGCGCGAAGCCCACCATCTCGGGGTCTGGTTTGCCTGGGTCACATGAGCGGGCGGGTCTTTGGGTGTTTAGGAAAAAGGGGGCGGGTCTTTGGGTAGAAGAGTGAGGGGGAGGGGTGGGTTGGTCTTACCGGCTTCGCTCGACGTGGATTCGGGCAGCTTGTACAGGCCGAAGCACAGCGAGTGGTTGACCATCCGCCTGAGGACGTCGTCCGGGAACGCGCTGGCCCACCACATGACGTCCGACGCAAAGGCCGCGTTCAGCGCCTCGAGCTGGACGAGCCCGCGGTTCGTCGACACCATGTACCCGTCGCGGTACCAGCTCCTCGCCACCTCGTCCGGCATGGTCGCCTCGTTCGAGCCCATTGCGGTCTGCGTCGCGCGATGCTGTTGATTTTTTTTATTCAATAAACGACACCGTCCTTGAGTCACCCTGGCGTTCTGACGGCTAGTTCCCCACCAGATTACGGGCGACGTCTCGCCGCTTTATAACATGTGCTGCCGTCCCCTAGTCCCCGCTTATGAATCACGAATGACTCCCCCCCGAATTCTGCCGTCATAAGTCCACTCTACCACATCTTGGGACGCTTTTGCTCCGCCAGGGCCGAGATGACATCCCTTGGCCCGCATTTCTCGCGGTCATGCACGGCTTGCAGCCATCGGCGCCGGGGCCGGGCCCGGGAACGGACACCGAAGCTATTACACCCGACCAGAATAAGGCTGTGACCCTACTTGTCGATTGCCAACAGGTTGGCTGTACGATAATCACGGGCGGGATGCGGAATATCGACACAGGAAAATCCATTTCGTCCATGACGTGCGCATGCTAGTTATACATACACGTGGGCTCATCCCACTTGTGCTTTTGTCCCAACCCCATCCGTGACCACCCGACTGCCGTCTCGAGTCTGAGCCGCAAGGTGTATTAATACAAAGAAAACATGACAACATTCCCTCCTCCCTCGTCAGCACGAGGCAGCTCCTCAGTGACTGCCTCGCGCTCTCTTCGCGCCACCTCCTGCCTCTCCATCGCCCCTGGGCCTCTTCGTCCCGGGCTGGAAGTCGTTGGCGCCAGGGTTCATCCCGCCACGGCCGCGACCGCGACCAGCGAAGCCGCCGCGCTCGTTGGGTCCGCCAGTCGAGACACGATGTCCCGGGGCCTGGTACGTGCCGCGTCCACGTCCGGCTGTCCCGCCACGCCCAGGAACGGGAATGCCGCTCCTGACCGCCGGCTGGTTCTGCTGTGGTTGAGCAGCACCACCCGCGTTCGCTCCGGCAGCATTCGGGTTGGCTGCGTTGGCTGCGTTGGCGAACGGGTTGTTTGGAAGGCCTGCCGGGTTTCCGCTGGCGGCAAAGGGATTAGCTGCCGCCGGGGTTGTGTTCGGTTGGCTTTGGCTGGCGCCCGGGGCTGTCGCATTCTGGCCCGGTTGCGGCTTGTTGCCCGCAGCCGCGGTCGCTGGCTTTTGCTCGGTCGATGATGTTTGTGCTGGCGGTGGCTTGCTTGGTGTGGCTGGTCGAGTATTAGCACTTGAACTCACGTATTGCAATCGACTTGACTTACCGGTGTTGGCAGCGGGAGCGGCTGCGGGCGCAGGTGATCCAGATGCAACACGAGGAGTGTTGTTGGCCTGGACGCCCATCGGACCACGAGCAGGAGTTGGTTGAGCCGATGGTGCAGGAGCAGGAGCTGGCTTGGCCACCTTGGCCTCCTCCCACACCTCGCCAACTGGCCTCTCTGGGGTCTTAGCCGCGGCGGTGGACACCACTTCGATCTTTGCATTGGCCGCTCTGACTTGGTTGTCCCGCATATTGATCTGTAGCGCCGATTTCTTCTGAGCCAGCGTCTGGCCCTCCTCCCGGGCCACTGTGATCTTGGACTCATATTCGGTCTTGAGAGCGGCCTCTGCCTTTGCGGCGTGCTCCTCGAGCTTCTTCTTAAGGTTCGCCGTAAAGATACTCTTGGCTGTCGGGTTAGTCGCAAGAAGCTTCCGGACTTCGCCATCAGAAAGATGAGAGTTGGCAGTGGGCGTGTTGGGCGTCGGCTCGGGATCTTGTTTCTTGACTGGTGTGGGCGCGACAGGTCCCTGTTCTTGAGAAGTATTCGTGGCTGGATGCTCCGCTTGCCAGATGACCTTTTCTTGGTCAATTCGTGTCTGGAACTCCTGCTCCATCTTTTGCCTGTCTTGCCGCAGCTTGTCGTTCAGGGCGTTCCTCATCTTGTCGGATCGCTCCTTCAGCGTCTGGGCTTGGCTATCTTCGATGGCTTTCATCTTGGTCTCGCACTCAGCCGCCTTCGCCTCGTACTCGGCGGCCTTGGCTTCGGTTGTGGCAATCTTGTCCTCCAACGCCTTGCGCTCCTCGTCCGAGAGGGCATTGTTGACGGGTTGAGCAGCAACCTCGCCGGGCTCGGCAGACTCTTGTGTCGGTTCAGAGCTCTGGCCCTGTTGTTGCTGTTGTTGCGCAAGCTCGTCGGCCCTCCTCTGGGCTTCGTCTCTGGCAGACACGGCACTCTGCAGCTCGGACCGCAGGCTTTCTAGCTCCTGTGTGGCAGCCTGCTTCTGGGCGGACATGCCCTCCAGCTCGCGCCGCACATTCGTCAGCTGTTGCTCCAGCTGGGCGACGACATCTGCAGAGGCGGAGGCAGATGCATCGGTGCTGACTGTTTGAGGTTGGGTGGTCGACTGGTTGGCTTGAGCCTCCTGCTCCAGACGCTGAACTTGCTGCTGGAAGGCCTGGATCTGCTGCTCGTACTCTGATCTCTGCGAGGAAGAAGCCTCCAGCTCCTGTTGCAGCCGTTGGACCTCGTTACTCGCCGTGTTGAGTTGCTCCTGGAGCTGTGGTACCTGTTCGCCTTGCGTGCTCGAAGCACCAAGCTCATTCCTGACTTGCTCGAGCTCGCTCTTGGCCGCATCCAATTGGGCCTGGATGTTGTTCTTCTCCGCAATCGCTTCGTTTTTATCGCCAGACAGCTTCTTCGACCGCTCCTTGAACTGCTCCGTCAACTTCTGGCGCGTTGTCTGCCAGTGGCTTCTCTCTCCATCCAGAGTCTTTTGGAGCTCGTCCAGCTGTGACTTGAGCGGGGCTTCGGCCTCCTTCAGAGCGTCGCGCTCAGTCTGGAGGTCGGCAATCGTCTGCTTGAGCTGATCCATCTCGGCGGGGTCGACGCGGCCGTACTTGGTGAACATGCCTTCGGTGCGCTTCTGCCAACGGTCGCGGTCTTCCTGGATCTGCTTAATCTCTTCTTCGAGGAAGCCCTTCTGTGTTTCGATCTCCTCGATCTTTGCCTCCAATGGCTGAACCCTACCCTCGAGCTCCTCGATCTTGGCGCTCTTCTCGGCGAGCTGAGCTCTGGACTGAGTGAGCTCGTTGCGAAGGGTGGCACTGCTCTCGCGGTAAAGATTGAGCTCGTTGATCTTCTCCATGAGATCCTTGTGGGCGAGGGAACTCTGGCCACTTTCAGCCGAGGTTCGACGTTCTTGGTCGAGTTTGAGGCGCGTCTCTTCCAGTTGCGACTGAGAGTAGGTGAGTTGCTGCTGCAGCCTCTTCGATTCTTGTACCTTGAGGTCGTATTGGACCTCCAGGATGTCCTTCTCGCGTTGCAGGTATGAGTTGAGCTCTCGCAAGCCGTCGATGGCGTTGTCGGGCGGAGCTCCCGCCTCAGACGATTCGGCATTGTTATCTGCGGCCGATGTTCGGTTCTGCTTGAGCGCAGAGAACTGAGCTGTGACGCTCTCCAATTGCTGGTGCAGAAGCTTGTTTTGTGCGTTGGCGTCGTCGCGACGAGCCTTGAGCTCAGTGATTTCCTGCTCCAGGTGCTGTCGCCTGTCCTCCCACGAGCCTTGGGACTGGGTGAGAGTAACCTTGGCTGATTCGGCTTCGGCTCTCAAGGTTGCTGTCTGGCTCTTGAGCTGGTTGTACTCGGCACGCAGTTGCTGCGCTTGCTGCGCGGCTTCTGCGTGCTTCATCAGTTCGTGTTCGTAGTCTTTTTGAATTCCAGTCGTGATCTCCTGTTGCAGGCGCATGTCGTCGCGGTGATGCTTGGCAGCCTCCGAGTGACGCTCCGCGGCGGCCTTGAGTCTGTCCAGTTCCTCTTCAAGGATACGCTTCTCATCCTCGAACTTGCGAGCCACCTCGCCTTGCGAGTCCCTCAGGGTGGAGAGTTCTTTGTTCGAGCTGGTCAGCTCGGCGGTAACATCCTCCACGCGCTGTTCGAGCTCCTTGATCTTGGCGTCCTTGCCCTCCAGGGTCGACTCGATCTCTTGCTGGAACTGCTCCTGCGAGTCGGTGAACTCGGCCAGCGCCTTCTCGTTCTCTTCACTGAGGCTCTTGTACTGCTCGGCCTGCTCCTTCGCGTTCTCCAAGTGAGCCTTGGCAAGCTCGAGGTCGCGCTTCAGATCGGCAACTTCGTTGATGAGATCGCGGACCTCGCTCTCGTTGTCGTGATCAGGCTGGGTCGGTTCCGCGGTCAAGCTGCCAGGGCGAGGTGTCGGACGAGGCTGCAGGCGGCCGTATCGCTCTTCCGCGCTGCGCAACTCGATCGTCAGCTCATCCACCCGAGCCTGCAAGTGATCACGGCTTGTCTTGACGGCGACGTGCTCCTCCCGGATCTGGCTGAGGTTGCCGGAGAGTTCGTCGATCCGCTTCTGCGCTTCCCTTGCATCGAACTCCTTCCTCAACTGAAGCTTCTTGCCTTCCTCAACTTCCTCGGACAGTTTCCGCTTCGTGTCGGAAAGCTCGGTCTCCAGCGTGTCGATTCTGGACTGCGACTTGCGGCGAGCTTCAGATTCACTGATGTCGCGTTCATTTTGGAGAGACTGGTGAGTGGCGAGGAGACCGTTGAGTCGAGCTTTCTCCTGCACTAGGCCTTCGTTGTCTTGGTTGAGTCGGTCCTGAATGTCCTTCCACAGCTTCTTCTCCGCCTTGAGGTTGGCTGTTTCGTTACGCATGCTCTCGACAAGGCCGCGGGCCTCAATGAGCTCCTCGGCGACCTGTTGCGTGCGAATGTCCTGCTTGGCAGCGCCTTCAGAGAGCACCTGAGAACGCTTCTGCAGCTCCTTGTTGTCGGTCTGCAGCGCTACGAAGTTGGAATGCAGCATCTCGTATCTCTCAGTCGCCAGGGACAGTTGACTGGAGATCTTGGCAACCTCCGCCTGCAGAGTGTTCTTCTCACCCGACACCTTGTCCACTTGGTCCCGCAGCGACTGCCGGACGGCTTCGGCATCGTCTCTGTACGAGTCGAACTGAGCCTGCAGATCACGCAGTGCGACCTGCGGAGAGACTCCGTCGCCCTGATCGTCCTCGATACTAACAAGAGGGTGGCGCTGTCCATCGTTGATCGGGCTGCCGAGAATCGAATCCAGCTCGCCAGACGTATTCTTCTGTTGCAAAAGTCTGCGGAACATGTCGCGTTCGGTCTTGAAGCTTTCCGTCGTCGTCCGCAAGGATTGGCGTTCGTCGATAACATTGGCGAGTTGCGTCTTAAGTTCGTCAACAAGCTTGCTGTCGTGCGCTGCTTGATCCTTTGCCGCACGAGCCTCCTCGTTCTCCATCTTGTCGGCAAGGTCTCGAGTGACCCGAAGCAGCTCCTGGTTCTTCTCCTGCAATTCCTGGATGTCCTTGAAAACAACGAACTTCTGGCTGATAAACTGGTTGGTATCGGACATGTCAGAAAGAGCGTTCTCCGTGACCTCTCCTCGAGAGAGCTGCTCAAGTCTCAAAGTTTCTTCGCGGGTGAGCTGCTCCAGGCCCTTCTCGCGGGCATGCATGTTGAACACCAGCATCTGAATCTGGGTGCTGAGGTCGCGGAGTTGGTTTCGAAGAATCTGGGCTTCCGCCTTGGAAGTGGACAGAGCGCTTTCGGCCTTGCGTGCTGATTTCTTCGCCGCATCGCGCTCCTCGTAGCTCTGCTCCGACAGCTGCGACATCTTGGTGATCTCGGCTCTCAGAGCATCCGTCTCAGCCTGGAGCTCCTCGATCTCGGGCGTCTTGGCCTCCAGAACTGCAATCATGTTGTCAAGCTCTTCGGCCAACTGCTGGTTGCGTCGTTTCTCGCCAGCGAGCTGTCCCTTGACCTTGTATAGCTCTTCGATCGCTTGTGTGGCCGTGATGGCAGTCCTGCTGCGAACAGAGCCAGGAGTGGCGAACGGAGAGGCGGCGCGGGCCGTGAGTGATCCGTTGGGTCGTGGGGTGGAAGGAGCCGAGGGAGCCGCAGCAGGCTGAGGTGCTTGCTCCATGCGCACTTGCAGTTCGTCGACTTCGCCCTCGAGCTGGCCGACCCTCTCCTCGAGAATGCGACAGTTCTCCTTCTCTTGCTCGAGTTGCTGCTGAAGGCGCTTGATTTCGTTGACGTGCTTCTGGTTGAGGGACTCCCGCTCACCCTCGAGTTGTTGTACGCGGGCCTTGTGGTTATTCGTCAGTTGGTTGGCCATGTCGACAAGGCGTTGCTTGCTCTCCAGCTCGTGCTTGTAGCTCTCCTCCGTGCGGGCGAAAGCTTCCTGCTGCTGCGCCAGTTTGGTGAGGGCCTCCTCAGCCTTGGCTTGCGCTGCGTCCAGACGGCCCCGGAGCTGTTGCTCGCTTCGCTTGAGAGCTTCAGTCTCGGACTTGGCATCGTCGTTCTGGCGTTGAAGTTCGGCGATGCGCGTTCCCTTCTCTTTGCGGTACTTCAGGGCCTCCTCGCTCTTCGTCTTAAGCTCGTTCTCGAACCACTCGCTGTTGCGCCGCGCGAGGTCTAACTGCTGCTGCACGGAGTCTTCGCGGTACTTAGCACTGCTAGCTGCGGCCTGGGCTGCCTGAAGGGAGGTCTGGAGAGATGTGATTTCCTTGTTGAGCTGGACATTCTTCTGGTGCTGTTTGGCAAGTTCGTCGGAGAGCTCAGAATCGCGCGTGTTTCGAGACTCGAGAAGAGCCATGTTGGCCCTGTTGGATGACTGCAGGGACTCGATGCGATCGCGTAGAGTCGTGATTTCGGAATCATGGTCGGATCCTCTCGATTTGAGGGATTGCAGCTCGTTTTCAACACTTTGGCGTTTGGTCTCTGCGACACGCGCGTTAGCCGGTGAAAGAACTCGAGAGGTGAGGCACATGGGAGGCACAGATCTTACCTTCCTCGTGGAGCTTCTGTCGGATCTCCTCGACATCCTTCAGAGCTTTGTCGGCAGTCGCCTTGGCGTTGCGGCACCTCTCTTCAGCATTGCGGTGGGCGCTCTCGAGCTCAACGTCAAGCATCAATTTCGCGTTGTAGATCTCATCAAACTCGTCTGCCTTGGCGACCAAGGCCTGCAGGAAAGATGCGACAAGTTCGGGTGTTGGTTCAGTGGTGATGGTTTGGACCGCCGACTCAGCCAGGCCTAGATGGCCGGCTATCCTGCCGGTGTCAACAGCAGCAGCTGCCATTTTGTCGCGCTAGTAACCGAAATGAGACGTCATGGAGATTTCAACTGTGCTGCGTGCGGGCGAGATGAAGATGGCTGTGGCGATTGATGCTGTCGCGTTGGGATACACCCCGCGGAGTAGATGATGCGTCGACTGGGACGCCACCGGGTCGGGACTGAGAACAAAGAAAAGTGTTTTCCCAGACGGGCACAGTGCGCGACGCCTTCTTCGAGTCGAAGAGTCGCCAAGTAAGGGGTAGGGTTGATGTTGTGTTGAGGGAGAGGAAGCTCGGCGAGGCTTCTTGTTTTCCAGTCCAGGATCGCGAGGCTGCAACGGGAGGTGGAAGAAGCTGCAGCTCGGGCTGGTTGGCAGGCAGGTCCGTGGACGACCAAGGAAGTTGGCCAATGAGGCAGCAGTAAGGGAGGAGCTGGGGAAGCTCGTTCCCCGAATTTCAGCCGGCTGAGTCATCGACTTCTTCGTGGACTTCTCCTTACAAAGACATTAGGCCCCACATACTTGGTGGTGTAAGAGGGCGCTGGTCTTGTTGGACATGCCAGCCAGAGAGTCGCAAAGAGGGTTCTCAAGTCCAATGGTCATTCGACCTGTCAACACTGGATCACGAATGCATGGTGATCTATTTTAAGGATCATGATATCCTGATTGAAACTATATTATAATAGTGCAGATACTGGCGGTCTCTTGTTTACTTTCGTTCTGGCAGTCACCAACTCGCGCCTTGGGCCCGCGTTCCTGAGCCAAATCCGCTTCAAACAACCCGTGATCGAGGTATATATCTGGGGTATCGCCTTGAAGTATGGAACAGGCAATTACAAGTTGTGATTGGACGCGGTCGGTACAGATTGACGACCCCAGGCAGGACTGCATACCAAGACAAGCCTGACTTCGAGGACAGTCATGGTTTTTACAGACGTGAGGTCATTCGTGGAGGATTCTCTGACTTTCTTAAGCTGGTTAAGCTGTCACTCGAGGGACATCCAGATGACCGCTAGTTTTATTTGTCTGGTCATTCCTATCATTCTACGCCACGATGGGATTGAGACGCGAGGGTTCGCAGTTGTTTGGGTAGTCTACAGGCGGAAGATACAAGGCGGCGGGACGCTTGATTTATTGATTTAATGTCATTGCATCGCGGTCTCTATCACTAAGCAGATTTATTTCAACAGAAGAAGGGGCATCCAAGGTCCCGCCAGCCAACTTTGAAGTTCAGCGCAGAACTCCAGCTAGCAATTTTGTTAGCCTCCGTGAGCGGCCTGGCGTCGACGAGGCTCGAACGGTCCAAAGTGCACATTCCAACAACTTCCAACACGCCGGTTCTAAAATTACGAATTTGGCATCCTACAACGGGGAAAGGAAACCCGTAGACCGTACGTTTATCGCCCGAGCAGCGCATGTGGAGAGGTCATCATCTTGTAGGACCGCTATTAGAACTACAAGCAGCGGAAGTAATCAACGAACAGTGGAGGGATATGCTCGCAGCAATGAAGAGCCGACTCCGCTGCAGCAGCACCGCCATGGCCAACATCACGGTTAAGCTCTTCGTCGCACAGGCGAAGGGGCTCATGGTGCGTTGTCTCTTTTCTCTCTTCAAATGTCCACGCCCTCGTTGATTCGGATGCGCACCTTGGCTTCTATGCAGTATCCTACCGTTGGAGTATGGTCGCTCACTGCAAGCCCCTGCCGAGGCAAGCCACGTCTGCATGCTTTTTTACTGGGAGATTAGCATATCCGGGCCTGGTGGAGTGGTGAGGCTACCGTGGGCAGGTTCGCATGGCTGGCAAGGCTTACTATCGTTGATAGAATGACCATGAGCTGGCCGATCGCCGCTGGTGGTATCTCTATGCTGTTCAACAGAAGGGCAGTCACACGGCGCAAGATAAATCACGGCAATGGGTTAACCAAGTCTCAAGGCACGGGAGAGGAGCATGTCACATCAGGTATTGTTCAACTTGTTCAACATGTCTTTAGCTTGAGTCGAGTGACGTCGACATAATCACAACGCAAACCTGGTCAATTGACAAGGCCCGCGCACAAGTCATACGATATCCTCAACGGACGAGGGAACAGACCCCCAGACTCGGATCACAACATGGCCCAGAGATGTGAGAACACCGGGGCGAGGCAGTCTCGCGAGGCAATCCGAAGATCGGCAGAAGCTTTCCTGTCATGTGCTGGTGTGTGGAGATAAGCTACCCCTCTCGGTCGTTCAGCTCTTGATCCTGCGAGTCCCCGAACCTGGCATTAACAGCGCACACATGGCCTCGCCTACCTCGGTACCCCTGCTAGCCTCTCAGCCCTGAAGCTGTCCCCCATTGATCGGCGGCGGGACGAAGTCAATAGTCTGCGAGGCCCGGGTCCGACGACTGCCAACTCAGAGTCCCTCCAGGGCGCAGCCTGCATACAACAGTCGGCGACCAACTCCAAGCCTAACCCCAAGCCCAAGCCCAGGGTCAGGCCCAAGCCGGAAATCAAGATCGAGTCAAGTCAGCCCTCACCGCCAAGTCGGACCAATCCATCATCCTCAACACCCCTCCAGAGTCGAGAACCTCCACACGTGCGGCTCTGCCACCACCACGAAGGGCTTCGCCCCAACGTGCCCAGTTCAACAGCTCCGGGGCCCATACCCCGTGCGACGTCAGACCCAGGTGCTCCCACGGCCAAGCCTCGGATGGCTTGCACTGCAGTCACCCGACGCTGATTAGCCGGACCCTGGTTTCCCTGACACAACCCTCCCCGGTGGCGCTGGCTGTGGCCTCGCTGGCGCGCCGTTTATTTTTTGTGGCGTCCAACCGCTTCTCGGTTTACCCGCAGGACGGCGTCTTATTGTGCCGCCTTGGGCGTAAGCAGACCGCCATGACGAGCCAGGGGCACTATCGAGGCGGGCCGCCCACTCGCCAACAGTGCGAACGACGAGGATGGAGGTTCGAGACAGGGAAAACATCAGGCCGCTGCCAGGAGAAGCCTCTCGAGCAGCCTCATTGCTTTTTTTCCCGCGTGAATGTGATATTGTTTCCATCAGCACATGAACGGACGCACGGGGGTCTCAGACACCGGGACGGCGCATGGCAAACTTCACTGCAACCCGGGCCCCAGGTCCCCACGACGTGGGCTGGCCGTCGTCGAACCAAGCATCTCAACAAGCGAGATCGTCCGGGAGTCTGATGATCCCTCCGGACCGGGCTCACTCCGTCGCCCCCCTCGTCCCCGCCAGAGAGGAGCGAGCCTGACTCTGGACACCGAGGGACGAGAGCGGACAACCTTGCAGCTCTGCCTGCAAGCCTAGCTGCAAGACCATCATAAGGCGTGCAGGCAGTGCCTCGCCGGGCTCGATTCTGCCTCGCCACGGCCGTCCTATTGGCGCGCGCCGGCGTGTCTGCCGCACTAGGAGGCACATCATCATTTCCTCAGGGACCAGGGACCGCGAGGCTGCCACTTGGCGCGCGAGGTCGCGGCCCCGGCTCGAGCTTGAGGTCGGGTCGTGGATGACTCCGACCATATTCCCCGGATTCGGGTGCGTCTTACTGCCTGCTGCAGCAGAGGGCGCGCGCGTGGCGTATATAAAACACCACCCACCTTCGTGGGATGGCCCGGTGGCGCCATCGACGCTGGACTTCTCAAGCTCTCAAGCTCACACAACCACACACACACCCGGCCTCGCGAGCCTCCGACCACCGGCCCAAGGCTGAGATCCCTTACTGCTCTGAACCAGCTCCCAGTCAGACCGCCCATCATGCGCTTCTCACTCCCCGCCCTCCTCCTTCTCCCCCTCGCCCGCGCAACCTCGCTCACTTATCCCGAGCGGCAGGCCCCGGCGGTCAAGTCCGACAAGCCGGCCCTCTCGCTCGCCCTCCCCTTGCCCCTCCTCTCCTCCCGCTCGGAGAACCACCCTCCCGTGCCGCACCCGCTCCTTCTCTCCCGGCAGGACGGCTGCGGCCTCCGCGGCGTCGAGTGCGACTCTGAGTGGTGCGCTCCCTTCTCCGGCTCCTGCTGCGGCTGGGGCAACGGCAGCTACTGCGACATTGGCACCGTTTGCGACTCGGGCGGCTGCTGCCCCATCGGGAAGATCTGCACCGGCGACCCCTCCGGGTGCTCCTCCGGCCAGGAGCCTTGCGGCAATAACCAGTGCATGCCCGAGGGCGCCGTGTGCTGCAACAACGGCTACCACTGCAAGTCGGGAGAGACGTGCACGAGCGACGGCCGCTGCTCGTCCGGCGGCGGCGGCGGAGGCGGAGGTGGCGGCGGCGGCGGTGGTGGCGGCGGCGGCGATGATGGCTGCCCTTCCGGCGAGGAGGAGTGCGGTTCCCTTTGGTGCATGCCCTCAGGCTCCAACTGCTGCTCGCCCGGCAAATACTGCGACGCCGGCCTGACCTGCACCAACGACGGCTTCTGCTCTGAAGGTGGCGGTGGTGGTGGCGGCGGCGGCGGCGGAGGCGGCGGCGGCAGCTCCGGCTGCCCTGACGGCAAGGAGACGTGCGGTGACCGTTGCATGCCCGAGGGCTCCAACTGCTGCTCCAGCGACGGCTACTACTGCGACTCCGGCAAGACGTGCCGCCGCAGGGACTCCTCCTGGGTGTGCGGTACTGGCATCGGTGGTGGTGGCGGCGGCGGCGATGATGACAACGACGACCCTGACCCGTCGCCGGAGCCCACGCCCGACCCATCCCCTGACCCGTCGCCCGAGCCCGAGCCGTCGCCCGAGCCCTCATTCCCCAGCAGCTCTGGCGATGACGATGACGACGACGACAACTTCTCGGACCTCTCGCCCGAGCCCACAACCTCGCCCGAGGCCTTGCCCAGCCCTGACCCCCTACCCTCTATTGCCACCTCTGCACCAGCCGCCTCAGACACGCCACCTGACACTCCCCCCTCCGGCGCCCTTCAGCGCAGCGTCAGCGGGCTCGTCCTCGCGGCTGCCCTGGTGTTCGGCGTGGCGCTCGCCCTCTGAGTATGAGACGAGGTACCAAGATTGAGCATGAATGGGAGACCTGGGGATGAACGCACGTAAATTGATGCGACGAAGATGGCGATGGATGTAATTACATACTTGGTATTTATGCGGCATAATGAGGAATATACCCCCCATGATATTGATACAATCTGCGCTGTCTAAATGATGTCCATGAAAACGCATACTTTTTGTTCGTAGAAAACAACCTCCTAACGCCATGCTTGAATCAACCCGAAGAAAACGCTTCTCCAAATCAAACGAACTTGTGAAAATCGCTGATGCAGCGCATCCGAGCCATATAGTGCCGTCAGAGCACGACCTAGAGGCACTTCGTCCTCATCCACTCGATGTTCCTGAGCCCCAGGTTGAGGCCGTTCCGCGCCCACCAGCGCCGCACCTTCTCCTGGTCGCCGATGCTGTCCTCCAGCGCCTCTTCGATGTCGCACGTCCGGTACTCGACACGGTGCCGCCGCCCGTCCATGCCGTCGAGCTCGCCGTGCGCGAACCGCCGCCACCACTCGAGCACGTCGACGTGCTGGTGGATTGTCGGCTGGATGAGCACCTCGGCGTCGAAGACGAGCTTGTCGTCCCCCTTCAGCTGTCGCCACAGCTCCAGCACGTCGACCTGGCCCCACCGGCTCGCCATCTTGGCGACGCTATCGCCGTGCGCGACGGGGATGCCGGACGCGACCCACCACCGGATGACGGCCGCCTGGCCGTGCTGCGCCGCCCAGAGGAGGGACTTGCCCGGTCGGAGCACGATGCGGTCGTCCTGCGCCGCGGCGTCGCGCCACCACTCGAGCACGATGAGGTGGCCCTTGCCGGAGGCCTGTTCAAGGGCGGCTTCCGTGAAGACGAGGGGCAGCCCGGAGCGGCGCCACCACCAGTCGAGGACGCGGACGTAGCCGTTTTTGGAGGCGCCGTCGAGGGCCTCGGCGTCATAGAGGTCGGAGGCGTCGGTGCGCGGGGCGCGGGCGGCGCCGTGGTGGAAGAAGTGGGACTGCTTCCAGTAGTCCAGGACGTCGGGGCGACCGTAGTAGGCGGAGGCCTTGGTCGGCAGGACCTTGCCGTCAAAGGCCCTGAAGAGGTCGGGGCGGTTGGCTTCCATCCATGCGAGGACGTCGATGAGAGAGAAGCGGATGATAAGCTTGATGACGAGGGCGGGGAGGTCGTGGAGGGCTGGTGGCGACTGCAGGAGCTTCTTGCAGATGGCGGGCGTGTTGCAGGTGAGGACGAGCCATTCGAGCTCGTGGGCGTAGAGCTGGATGGGGTCGCGGGGGTCCTTGGGAGTGAGGGCCCAGGGGTGGGGCATCTGGGCATTGGTGTAAACTCCGAGGGCCTGGGCGAGCTCCCAGTCCTGGGTGAAGTCGAGGATGATGGTCCAGATCTCGGGAGGCAGCTTGGAGTGGATGGGCCGGCTGGGGGACGCGGTCAGGTTGCCGGAGAGGTGAGAGACGACGTCGACGTCGCGGCCGAGGCCCATGAGGTCGGCCTGGTTTTTTATGATGCCGAGGATGTCGTTGAAGGCGGACCAGTTGACGATGCGCTTCGGAGCCTTCGGGTTGCCGTCGTAGTGCCAGAGGATGGGCGGCATTGGTCGCAGCCAGTGCCACTTGCGGTGGATCTTGCTCATCTGGCGCTTGGTAACGGGATTCTCCCACATGTGGGTGCTCATGCCGGGCACGAGCAGGATCTTCTTGGCCGAGTCCCAGCCGCGCAGGACCTCGAGCAGCAGGGTATCGGCGATGCCGGCCATCATCTTGGCCAGGTTGTCGGCGTCGATGGGGACGAGGACCATGAGGTCGGCCCACTCGACGAGGTCGAAGGCCTGCTGGCGATAGAACTCGATGTCGTCCGTCTCGGACGTGGACTCGGTGGCGGCGCCGGCGAGGAGGGGGGCGACCATGGGGCGGTTCTGCATGACTATGATGGTCTGGCTGAGGCGGGGGATGACGTCGTCGACGACGGCGCGCATCTCGATGCCGGGGTTCTTGGAGAGGCGGACGACGAGAGCGCTGGCCCAGGAGGTGTCTCGGGGGCCGGTGGCGGCGACGAGGAGGCGGAGCTTGCGGTCGCGGGGCTTGAAATGCAGGGACGAGGAGGAGCTGTTGCTCCTCCTCAGATGGAGCAGCATGTTGTCGGAGGGATCCATCGCGACATTGGTGCGGGTGTTATCTTCGAACGAAGTTTGTCGTAAGAGAAATGTTCCGTCGGTCGGCCAGGTGCCAGAGGGGATGTTCCGTCGGTCGGTCGGGTGTCAGAGGGGATGTTCCGTCTGTCGGCCGTCGGAGGGTCGGAGGTGGTATCGTGTGAAGGTCGTCGAAGGTCGTCGAGGCGGTGTCGGATCGTGGAGGGGCAGTCGAGAAGATGGGTCGTTGGGCGAGGGTTGGGCGGCGGATGGGAACTAGGATGGATTGATGGTAGATGGCAGATGGCAGATGTACAGAGGGACAGGGGAGGATGGATGAAAGAGGCAAAAGAGAGTCGTGACCGAGTATCGAGTCGAGTCGGTGTAGGAGGCAGGTGGAAGGGAAGGAAGGGTTCGGTCGGGTAGGTGTGCAGGTGCGGTGCATGCGTCCTTCTGCATTTGCATCTGCATTCGCGGCAGGAGGCAACGTCAATCAGTCAATCGATCCGGTCGAGAAGGCGCCGCTAAGTCATACGACCTCGCTGGTCTTTGCACCGTCCGTCATGATGACCGCTGGAGCCGAGCTGGAGGGGCCATTTTTTCCGCCCGCGACTTGCCGACGCGAGCCTGCCCTTGCGGCACCTGTACCTGTACTGTCCCCCCCACCCAAGTGTCCCACCATGGCACAGTGGGAGGGGCGAATCTTAGCTAAGCAGGGGTTCAGGTCCTCCACCTCGGCCGGGACAGACACGAACGCACGAAGCCTCACAGCGCACTCTTCCGGCGGCGTGGACATGTATTCATGTGAGTCCTTCGTTAAACCAACGTGCCATCTGAATCATGCGTAGCGGCGTGCTTTCCTCAGCTCACCACGCCTGCCAGTCAAGGGGGGAGAGCGGCGGCGGTCAGGGTCTCTCCGCTGAATCATCACGATCGCCATTGGTGCAGGACCCAGTGTCCACCAACATGCAGCGGCTTCCAGCAGTGTCACCGCTGGAATTAAGCTCCTTCTAGCGGTCCAGCCCCCGGAGAAACTCGGCCGCGGCCCGGGAGACCCTTGTGGGGCGCCCAGGACCCCCCGTTGGACACAGCTCCTGTCCCTCTCGCAGATCCCCAGCCATCACCGCCAGGACGACTCTTCAGACGGCCAAGACATCGCATCGGACATTCATTTCGGACGTGCGATTACTTGCCCCAGGAAGAAGCATCCAGCTGTGGAGAATTCCCGTCTTTGGCATGACCTACGATAAGCGATCTCTCTCGCGCTGTCACCACAGCGTCTCTTTTCGAATCATCACCAAGGACCTCCTCCACCCATGATTACCACCACCCCAGCAACGGCACCCTCATCCGCCCGGCGCCGTTCTCCTCAATCGTAGTCGGTCCCCCGCTCGGCGCAGCTGGCACCGTCCCGTTTGCACTCGGCTCTGGCGTCGTCTCTGGCGTCGTCGTCGCCGACTCGGACGTCTCGGCCTCGGACAACGATGGCTCAGACGACGATGGCTCGGACGACGATGTCTCGGGCGCCGCCGTCGTCAGCGTGGCAGACACCGTCGTATCCGCCGAGCTCTCCCCGCCGGTCGACGCCGTCTCGCTTGCTGTGCTCTCCGACATCCCGCTCGCCTCGCACGTGCTCTGCAGCTCCTCCACCTCGAAGGCCGTCGTACAGCCCGCCCCGGCGCACGCGTCCTCTTCGCCGCAGGGAAAGTTGAGGTAAACCGTCGCGACCGGCGTGGGACAGCCGCACGCCTGCGCGACGGTCGAGAACTCGATGCACGCGGGCACCACGCACGTCGAGCAGAGGATCCCCGTCTCCGTCACGACGGGGCAGCCCGACTGGGGTGTCACTGTGGGAAGTATGCCCGGGAAGATTGTCTGCGTCGTGGGAGACGAGGGGACCTGAGCGGCGACGCGCGTGCTGCTGTCATCTAATCAGTCTTGTGCTCGCAGACAGTCGACAGAGTGAGGTACTCACAGCGAGAGCAGCGCTGCTGCCATGGGGATTGTCTGCTTCATCGCGAGCAACGTTGATGTGTTCTTGTCGACGACGTCAGGACTCACGGCCAAGTGGCAGGCAGCAATCCCGAATTATAAGTACCCGTGTCGGTGAAAGGGAAGGACCAGCAGGTCGGGATGTGATCCCACGGTCACCTCGTATTCCCCCAGGATTCGAGGCCTTGGCCAAGCCAGGCAGGTCGACGACAGCAGCTCCCCCGCACATCGTCGACATAAGCTCTCAGCTCTCCCCTCTGGCGCCCAATCCTTCGTCCGACGCTAGCTGCAGCAGGCCTTGCCAAGCATTTCGGGTGCCTGTCGTCGTCAGCATCGTCAGAAGATCGTCACTGGCGGAGCCTGCTTCATCGCTTGCGGAGACAAGATTTTCTTCTCATTTGGTCGATTTGGAGATGCTTGATGTGGTTTTCTAAGGATGTGACATTTCAGTCTATGTAATCGCTGCCAACTCTAGACTCGGAACGCCTCGTATACTTATAGCTTCATACATCGTTCTCTCCTGGGCGATCAATCTCGTGGACACTCCATCGGCCCTTACACGTTAACATCGAGATACACGACTATCATCACCGTCGACCAAGTCATAGGTGACCCCTAGTGCCCTCGGCAGCTGAGGCCCTCGGGAGGTAGGGTTCCATGACTTGGTACCAGGAAGTAAACTATCCGCAACCCTCCTTCAGTCCATTCCTAAACTCCAAATTGCCTCGAATCCCGAGACGCCAGAACCAATTCAGGAGCAATTACTGCCGTCGAGAGACAAGGCAATCAGACTCTTCGCTCCGTCTGTCCCGAGATACCTGCTAGGATACCAGAAGCAGAAGATGCCAATGGCGATCGCGATGGGCACACACTCGAAAACCCAAAAGAGCCACTCGTTCCGAAAAGCATAGCCCTCGATGCCCTCCGAGAACTCGGCAATGCGGAATGTGCACCGGATCTATCTCTGTTAGCCTTTGTCTTTAGGTGCTTCCGCAAGTGCAGGAGACCGACCATGATCATAGAGCTCGAGATGTACACAGCCTTGACCACATTCCTCCACCCCACCGGCGCTGTCTCAACTCGCAAATCCTTCGCCAGCATGTCGAACCGCACCAGCATGCACAGGTACGCGACAAAAGCGAGAGACTGCAGCGACAGGCCGGCGATGAGGATCTTCTCGCCAATGTCCTTGGTCTTTCCCGTCCACTCTTCAGACGCCGCAACGCTGGTCCCCGAGGCTTGCACAGCGGCGGCGATGATGTCGCAGCAGACGAAAAACCTCGTGATGAAGCGAGCGGGAAGTCGGAAGATCGTATGGTGTGCTGGCGGCAGCACAGCACGCACAAGCCGCCCCACGAGCAGGAAGTTTCCCGCGGCGATGAAGATTGGGGCGATGACGATCAAGCTTTGGGTCACGATAGCAGGGCCCTGGAGTATGGAAGAAATTAGACTACCGTGTCCCTGGGAGACGTCAAGAGGATCAAGCGGCAATTTGACTGACAAGAGCAGTGAGGTTTCGGGCACAGTAAGCCCGTAAGGCATACCCAACGACCTCGAGAGTGGCTCCGACGACGACAGTCGAGAAAAACCAGGCGCGGTATCGAATGGTTTGGAAGGTGATGCAGAAGAAAAGAATGCCGTATACGACTGTGCCAGTGACGGCAAGGGGAAAGTTGGGGCTGTATACCCAGACGCTTTCAGGTTCGGAGTCAGCCATGGTGTTTGCGGCGTAATTGTACTCTGATTTCTGCTTCAACACACTGGAGAAGGGGTCTAGAGTGAGGAATCTGAATGTTTATTGAGCATTCAAGGACATACTATCGAGAGGACCACTCCTTTATATCATGGAATGACAAGCTCTTCTTATCCTCACATTTCAGCAACTGACATGCATGCTGTCAACGATTGTGCGTTGACGATGTGCTTACATCCATCCCAACCATCGTTCAGGCGAAGCCACAGAACTCACTACGCAATCAGCTCGGATTCAGATCCGACGTCGCAGATGAGACGTGTGCAGCCGCCAGCAGTCTGAACCATGCAGGCAGCGTCTCACTCCCGGGCGAGTGCAAGATATAGGTCGGACAATCTCAACGGGCAATCTGACATCTCTCGTCCCATTGCTTCCGCAAAGAGTATAGCAGGATTCACTACGGTAGGACGCGAAGTGTTAGTGGATGGATGGCAAAAGCTGCTTAGCCCGCCCAATGCGAGCAATCCGAGCTTCCACGACTTTGCTGCGGTCAGCAGCCCCACAAAAGCTATCGCATCGTTCCAGTAGTGGAGGAGACTAGGTAGACGTCGTGTGTGGTGTTGCTCCGACTGAACGGCATGCCTAGGCACGTACTTGCCCGTCATTTCATCAAGCCTCATACTACATTCTGCGGGCTTCATTTCAGGCAACCAGTCGCTGCCGTGGGCATTGACATCGATATCCCAGACTTCAACTCCGGTCTCAAGGAGTACTTGGACGTTCAGATCGCCAGACTTCTCCGCAGAACGTTAACGAAGAGCTAGTTGGCTGGAGCATCATGTCGGAAAACGCCCACAGTCATTCAGAAGCATCCAAGACAACTGGTATACCGATAAGTGATACCATAGCTACCGACATGCTCGTCAAAGCCACCCCAGCCAGCGCCAAGCGGAAGCCCATGCCGAGAAAGGGGCACACCAAGTCACGAAAGGGTTGCTTCAGCTGCAAGAGCCGGAAGGTCAAGTGCACCGAGGAGCTCCCGCAGTGTCTTCCCTGCAGACGCAATGACTTGCCTTGTGAGTATCCCAGCTCACGCTACCGGAGGCTCGCACAACCCAAGGCTGGTCCAAATGCCTTCGAAACCGAACGTGGCGCTCTCATGGTCGCCGCCGCCACCCCTGGACCGCAGGCCCCTTTAACCTCGTTCAGTCCAGACGACATGAGATTCTTTTCACACTTCATATTTGTTGCACACCCCAGCTTGCCTCTGAATGGCAGTAAAATATGGATGGATGCCGCGCAGATGTCTCATGAGGTGAGATATTTTTCAGGTTTCCGTATCATTTTCCCCAGGTACACTGACACCGTCATAGTACGAGTGCCTCATGCATTCCATGCTGGCTCTGGCCGCATCTCATCTAACACTTTGCACGTCCTCCAATTACTCCTCACAGGCCCTCTCCCATCGAGTCCGCGCCATTCGCAGCCTAAACACGATGCTTTCCAAGCCCGGGGCCGCCTTTTCCGCTGCGGATGGCGATGCTGCCTTTGCAGCGCTTCTGTCGCTTGTTTATCAGTCCGCGTATCTTCCTGAGTGCATGTTGGAATTCGTCGCCATGGTGAGAGGGTGTAAGGAAGCCCTTGCTACCTGGCCGCCAGGTGTTTACTTGTAATTTTCTGACCATGTCTAGGCCAGATCATCTCATCCCAGATGATCCCTGACATAGGGAAATCTGCTTTCCGACTGTTTTTGCCGGAGGCTCACAATGCCATATTCTTCGAAACCACCAAGTCCTCGTCTCCACACTGCGGCACTGGGCTCTCGAGTCTACACAGCGGCCTTCGAGCCTTGGCGCCTATGTGCAAGAGTGTTGTCGAGCTTGGCCTTCTGGCTGATGTGCAGAAGACACTCCAACTCTACATGGATGACCCAATCCAAGGTGAGGAGTCCCGGGGGGGGGGAGATGATTGTCCTCACTGGGCAGCTTTTGACGGTAGACAGCATACGCCCACTTACCGGTCGTGTTTGGCCACTTTGGTCGGATGAACAACGAGGACTTTACACTCTTCTGTGACCCGAGTAACCACACCACGCGGGTTCTCCTCGCACACTTCTTCCTCATCGACTACTTCATAGACAAGGCAATCAACGTCGACACCAGACCCAGCTTGCAGGTCCGAAAGCACGTCACCTTGGCCTGGATCGAGAAGGTCGCAGCCGAGTCACCTGTCAACTATGCTCCCTTCATACGCCAGGCTCTCGATGTTGCCCGCGAGGCGATACTTGGCTCAACACCCCTCATCATCAATAGCTCCCCAGAAGAGACGCCGCACTCAATCACGAGCTCGTCCTGTGTTATTGATCTTGAAGCGAGTGGCTCGGCAGGCCGCTCGCCGGCGTGGCTGACCAAGGAAGGAGCACAGCACAAGCATGACTAGAACAAGTAGGGGCCAACCTACGAATTAAAGCTCAATCAATTCAAGACTTTCCGGAGCCCAGGAGGTTGTCGTGTGTCTAGGGACCAGCAAGCTACTCTTTCCCATTACTGCCCGTGTGCTTTCCGAGTAGAGGATGTCCGGTGAATGTTGTTACATGAGGCTTTGGCCGGGTGTTCTTCTGGAGATCCACCATGTAGGTGATACGTTGTGCCATTTGGAGCTTTGGGAAATGTATTTGGATGCGGAGCGCCTTCTAGCTGAAATAGGAGGTCATCATTGGAGCTTGCGGGCTCGAAGACTGCCGCTACGGAAGTGAAGATACAGTACCGTTGTTGCCCATGACTCGGAGCAACGTTCCCAATAATGAAGCGTTTTAGCCCAGAGAACGCCATGCGGAGCAAGCATAGTCGCAAAGAAGCTTACCCTTTACATAAGAGATTATTTTACATGTGATTCGTTAGTAGTTAAGATATAAGATAAGAGCTGTTTGCCAAAGACCAGAAAATAACTGTTGGCAGACCTGCTGTAAGGGGACTGGTCACTGTAGGTATAACCCGTAACACCTGCACAGGCAGTCAGAAGCGAATCCTGGGACTTTGAAGTTAGATCTCGAACAAAATAGCCTTCTTTTCAGTAGCCTAGAGCCACGCCATGTAGCCAAATACTATAAGAACCTCACACGCTATATGTGTGATCTTCTCAGGACCTACGCTGCAGACCTACTCTGACTAGGCGCGCCCGAGAGCGGAGCCACTGCAGGGGACTCGAGACCGTATATGAGGGCTGCGGAAGGGGCAGATTTCAGATTTTCAATATCACTATACCTACGAATTGACTGCGGAGAATACTGTTGAGGTACCTCTCCACTCTGCCTGCACCAACGCCTGACAGATCTAGACTATTGGTCAAATTTACGTAATTTACCAATCCCTAGAACCGTGGCAGCTAGGCAAAAGACTTGAAGACTTATTATAAGCGAGATATAGGAGTTCTTACGGAACCTAGAGGAAGTCGTATTGTGGAACCGATGTTGCTAGCGATAGTCGTGGTGGGAAGAAAACGAACGCTCTCTTGAAATGGAAAAGGATAGATAGGTAGCGACTTAGGGTCTCCCTTGGTTGCAGTTCATAATTGTTCTTATGCCTAATCTCCATTAGAATTCAAAGGGTGTCAAGTAATATTCAACAGAGCTAGCAGCATATACTCCGCCACTGTGATTCGTATGGCCGTCTGGATGGCGAGAACAATCGTGGTTGTGTCTAATGAGCCTAAACTATTGCTTTCAGAGTTGGAAACATGGTATAATAGGAGAAAAAATATCGGATCGCTGGGCTGGGCGGCAGTTGAGTATTAAAACACCAGCATCAGATTCTGTCTTGGTATTGCCATCGTCGCCTCCGAAATAGTCCACCTCGAGGTCACGCAGAATCTCAACCGTAATTCTCAAGATGAATTCTCTCTAGACTGATGTTACTAGATATGATAGAGGTGACCCTTACTAGGGGGATACAAAAGGAATAATACCCTTTGTCTGAAAACTTTTACCAGGTACTAAGTACACGAGTCTTCAGCTACATCTTTTTGGTGCTTGGATGTAGCTTTGTTACTTCTTTGAAAAAAGGCAGAGAGAGCATGTACGTGATGGAAATAGCTTCATACGTGTTAAGTAACAGGCTTACATATCTGCCCCGAGATTTTTGAGCCATACAAGCCCTTAGATTATGAGGGGTAATCAAGTCTTCTAACCGAGACAAGGCTTCGGCGCCGGCGGTGACGTTAGTCATGGACTTATTCCAAAGTCCGAGATAATGAAGAGCGGGTCGAGCACATGTCGCAGCGATGATGGATCATGCCAAGCACATCCAAGGCTTACAAAACAGATTCAACGGGAAGCCAGATCCCTGTTAAGAACTATAAAAGCTACGGAATTCTCACATGTTTCACTCAGAAACCTGACGCGTCTTCCTAAAAGCTTCTTTAGTTCGTTTAGTCTACGTTGAGTGTGCCGTGATCTCATCCTACACACCCATCCTCCCATTTTCGATCGCAACAACCCTCTACAAGAAAATCAAAGAAATCACCATGAGCGACCAGAAGAAGACAACAGCATCCTATTCTGGATCTTTCACCATTCCCCCTGGTGCAGCTTGCATATCCGGGCTTGGATTTGCCTTGCCAACACGAATGCCGAAGAGCTCTAGTCCTTCAACGGCCAATGTCGAGATACCTATACGCCGCTCAGAAGATTCCCAGGATACTTCAGTACTAAGCAAGGAGGAGGTCAAAAGGTCTCGGACCCCCAAAACAAAGAAATGTAAGCCACGACGACAATTCTCAAACATTCCAATTGGCTCACAAAACTGCAGGGAAGTGGTTTTAATGAAGATTGGGATCAAGCACATCGAGTTGGTCCAATCTCTTCGGAGAGCCCAGGACAGCAGGACAGACAAGAGCTTTTCGTGATTATAAGACCAGCGTTTCCAGCGATTCCATAATAAAATCCCATTCATATGTACCTGAAAACTTTGGCGCGGACGGCGAGGGAATATGGCGACAGTCCAAGTACATCCGCCCCGTTCGTTCCATTCACCCAGTACCAGTCGCAGAAAGCAAAGACGGCCGGGGTCCGTCATCATGAGTAGTTGGGTCCGGAGTTAAGAATTAGGTTTATGGAAAAGTAGGGGGTGAGAGATCTGACCACGAGGTACGGGTCAAGGCTCGTCAGGAAAACGAACGTAGCTGGAGACCTGATATCTCCGAAAGCGATCGCCGCAAGGATCCTCAAGGCTTGTCTTGGCGAGGATTCCTTAACTCCGGATAGTGTGTGGAGAAGATTCTGGAGAAAATGTGTGTAATAGGAATGCAACTACTTAAGTCCGGAGCCAGACTGACTCAACTTCTCCAGGCCGGTCGCCTAGAAATATTTGGAAACCAGGACAACATGATTGTAGCCGCAGATAAGGAAAACCAGTGGACTACAAACCTATCGGACCAGTGAGAATGCAGCTCAGCTGGCATCGTTCCCCCTCGACTCCTGTCACGATATTTTCCCATGAACTTGTAGTTCTTCGGGTCGTTGCCGTAGCATTATAGGGAAAATGAATTCCTACGAGGTCAAATTTTTGGACCAAAGCAACTAATTCATCTTGCACCATGGCCCTGTGTGTTGCTTGGGGCCTCGGAGCTTGTACCCCATTGAGCTTGCCCATAAGCTTGATTAATCCAACATCTTAGAGGTTTCACGTCCCTCGAGGAGTGTCGCCAATCAGCAAAGCGCCGCTAAGGATTGTACGAGACTATACGGGGCCAAGCTCGTGAGATGTCTCAATCGTACGAGTATCATAATCGGTCAGAACATTACCCAGACCCTTGATACTGTCCTTGATGTGTTTCAACTTCCTGCCGTCGACCAAAAGGATTACGTTTGGCGTTTTCTTGCCAGACATACGCCAAGACAACGTAGTGAATTTCCGCCCCCGTCGCAGGGGTCACATCCTGCAGGGCCTTGAAAACCTTCTTGTCCTTCTCCGAGACTGTGTTTTGCCGCCCCGGGCTCTGCTTCTCGCGCGCCTTGAAACCTTACTCGGTCTGAAGTGGCCCACATGGAGGGCATCCCGGGGGAACAGAGCCATACCCTCAGCCAAGCACATGGGGATGATGTCACACCCGAAATCGCGCATCGATGCGCTCCAATTACACTGGTAGACGACAAACTAGCTCAGGCCTGACGGATGGGCGTACAGGTTTGCTTTGGCAACAACCAACCCAGACAGGAGTATCTGAAATGCCGACGCAGTTAACCTTGCCGGAAACAACCATGTCCTTGAGGGATTACATAAATTCCGGGATGGAAGTAGATTAAATTCACTAGTGGAGGTAGAAGACGTTGATGTAGGTGTTCCGGAGCTTCGTCAAAGACACCTCTACTAACACCGCGGGCACAAACTGGCACTTAACTCCATTAAGGCCGTCGGATCTACCAGTCATCTACGATAAAGGCTTGTTCGGTGACGTGTTCGATAATTTGAACCTGATCTATCTTAACTCGTTATCGACTTCGGTCTCGGTATCCCGGCCGTCATCTACCACTCATGTCAGTCCTGTAGGTGGATCCGAGTCAGTTCAGTGCTCCCCGAACAGTAGTGCCGGCAATTATCTCATCTGGGATTCGACGCGGATGCAAGCAGATCATCCCATCAGTAGTATGGGCTCCAATTACTTTTGGAAGTTCTGCTGGAATGTCCGCCGAATTGAGGCAACTCGGGGCTCGGAAATTGGACCTCCAGTGCCTTCCCTCAATCTTCGAGGGTCAGTCGTCGGCCATGGCTCAGTTTGATTTCATCGGATTTCATCGGACCTATCTCGGTCACTGGTAGATCTCTTCACAACCCAAAAGCATAGTAATCTGGTTCCCCACCTCGATGGGCCAAACTTACACCGCAATGGACGTCTGCAAGGAGCCATGAAACACGTTATCGAGTCCACAGTATGTACAGCCACTTGGAATTTTCGCCCCTGTTGAAGGAAACAGAACCAAACGAAAGATTCGTCATGTCTTGGCAGGACGATGGTATGGTTGTCTGTGGAAATATGACGCGTGGCCCTGAATAGTAGTCGACAAGGTGATGCAACATCAACCTTTGGCGTTGACCGACAACAGGTGGTGGTGACTCTTCTAGCCCCGAGGACATCGACTATAAGATGAAGGTAGTCCACCGGCAACAAAGGCTTGTGACTATCCTACTCTGACCATCATTCTTATACGTCAACAAACAACGCAAACCGTAGACGCACACACGATGAAATTGCTTGAGAGAGGAACTGCTGCCCTCTGCGGCATGACGATCTTCAACGCGATGTCAGCAACGGCACAAAACGTGTCGTATGGAGCCACAAACTTCTACCGCAGCGATGCTGTCATGGTCCAGCCGATCAACTTCCCGACTCACTACAGGACGCAAGTCGCGGGAAACCTCTTCATCCGCAACAACCTGAGCCTTATCGATGCCCCGGCCATCGTCGTCGGCCACCCCATGGGCGCAGTCAAGGAGCAGGCCGCCAACCTGTACGCAACCTTGCTGGCGGAGCAGGGTTTCGTTACTGTCTCGCTCGATCTCCCGCACTGGGGCGCCAGCGAGGGCGAGCCGCGTAACGCGGTCAACCTGGAGCTCTACACCGACGCGTTCAGTGCGGCCGTGGACTACCTCGGTACTCGTGATTTCGTTGACCGGGAGCGAATTGGTGCCCTCGGTGTCTGTGGCAGCGGAGGCTTCGTTATCAGCGCCGCCAAGATCGATCCCCGCATGAAGGCCATTGCGACCGTGAGCATGTACGACATGGGCACCGCCGTCCGCAGCGGCATCCGGGGCGGACAGACCCTCGAACAACGCCTGCAGCTCATCGCCGATGCGGCCGCGCAGCGCTGGGTAGAGGCAGCCGGAGGCGACTTGGCGTATACCGCCGGCGCGCCACAGGAGATCAACTTGGAGACTGATCCCATCGGACGCGAGTTCTACGACTTTTATCGCACCTCGCGAGGCGAGTTCACGCCCGAGAGCTCCTCGCCTGATCTCACGACACACTCGACACTTGCCAGCTACTCCAAGTTCGCCAACTTCTACCCGTTCAACGACATCGAGACCATTGCGCCTCGTCCCATGCTGTTTATCTCGGGCGACCAGTCGCACTCTCGCGAATTCAGCGAGGGCGCCTATGAGCTTGCAGGCGAGCCGAAGGAACTGTTCTGGGTCCCGGGTGCCGGCCACGTCGATCTTTATGATCGTGTCGAGCTGATCCCGATGGCCAAGATCGCGCAGTTCTTCCGCAAGACTCTTACTGGCAATGCGAACTGCACGAACTGAGAAGTCAATGTATGGCTTGTGTGTCAGTTGGGCGTAATCGAGCGTGTCGTTCCCAGCTTCGCCAAAGACGTCATTATCTGACTGCCCCTGTTTTCCTCCGGGCTGGGAGAAGAAACTGGATTGAGCTAAAAAAGCACATATTCTGTCCCATTTGCGAGACATCATGTTGTACCGCGCACTGGCAGACTTCATTGATCATACTTTTGCTTGGGAATTCAAGAGTAAAACGGAGGCTGGGTCGGAGAAACATGACAGAGTACCGTGGTAGCGGCAGTAGGAGTAAAAGCAGTAGCACAAAGCTTTAGCGGTCATACGATACAAACGTGTGTCCGAATTAGCTGGCGCCTCCCACTGCGCCACTGAAGACCGTGGAGTTGGCGTACCCCCTGCTGTGCTTATTGTAATTGTCGGCTCCGTGATAGTGATATCCACCAATTCAACCCGTCAGAATTTACTGCCTACAAAATCCTTTTTGCTGTTGGTGAGATGTCCAAGACGGAAGCACGAGATAACTTCTCAACGCCAGCCGCTTCTATGACATCGAACAACATCTTTCCCCGGTCCTGGTCGACAATATAAAATGAAGCTAGGTAATTAGCACCTGAAGTAACAGTATCCTAAATCTAGAAGGAATTCTATTAGGTTTTGTAAAGATGAGTTAGGTCAAAGAAGGGTGGATAGGGTAACGGTGAGGGATTTTTAGTGTGACGAAATCGTGGGGATGTTATGGGCTACAGTCGCGAGACCACGACCCATGGATACCTCTTGTCACGTTGCAACTTTGGAACCCCGCAGTGTCTTCTGCATCTGGAGCTCTGAAATCCCCCGTGAAAATTTCCCCCTCCTACATTCCATTCATTTTGAACACATGAGCTTCACAACGACAGCATGTCGAGCCAAGTCTGGGAGTATGTTGGCCAGACACGGCTGAAAGACTACCGTTATTCACCCTTGCCACCTGGAAATATACGACTCGTCACCGATATTCAGTATGACGCAAGTCATAAAATTAGTGTGGGCTTGATTCAATGTCCACTGGAGGGTGCTCCCTCCTTCATTGCTTTATCTTACACCTGGGGAAGCCCTAATAAGATCTTCCACGATGATGAGGAAGAGACTTCGCCAGGAAAAGATGTCGCTTTCGGCAACGCGAGATGTCCAGATCACCGTAGATGGACAAAGGCTTGTAGTGACTCGCAATTTGGTCGCCTACCTGGAAGCGCAAATGGAGTCCAGTGTGGCAGATGAAGAACCTATGCCTATCTGGATCGACGCCATCTGCATCAACCAGGAGGACACACTGGAGAAGAACATTCAGGTCAAACAAATGCACGATATTTACCGCCAAGCTGAGTTTGTTCGGGCATGGCTAGGCCCAGCTGAGGATGACACATCATATGCGATTGAGTTCATGGGCAGGATCAGTGCAGTGCCCAGGAGCTCGTGGGAACTGATCGACAATGAGATGGATCTGGAGCGCGCATTGGGCTCGACAATCCGTGAGCAGTGGCAGGCGACAATACGATTCTTCCAACGAAATTGGTTTCAAAGGTGCTGGGTGGTACAAGAAGCTGTGCTGGCCCAAGATATGGAGGCCATGGTTGGTGCAGCCCGATTCGACTTCAGAGTCATCCAACGTACAGCGATGCTCTTCTCACGCTTCACTGCGGCTCGGGTCTCTGACCACGTTATCATCCATTCGTCATGGTCCGATTTGAACTCGTCAAAATGGTCGAGTGGCAAGGTTTTGTTGCTCGGAGACGTGTTGAATTTGTTTCGGTGCTTCGAAGCTTCCGAGCCAAGAGACAAAGTATATGGAGCGTTTGGGTGGGCCAAGGTTTTCTGCAAGACAGATGCCGGTCAAGAGCTCGTCGTTGCCGCTGAAACGCTGCCAATTGACTACCGGCTGTCAGTTGAAGAAACCTACACTCGAGTTGTCCACCACATCTTCACTAGGGATCGAAATCTCTCCCTCCTCCTCTGCCCATTCAGCGAGCATCGGCGACAAGGTCTTCCATCCTGGGTTCCCGACTTCAGCCAACCAGCACAACGTCGTGACTCTGTTTAGAAAGCGTGCTATGGGTCTGGAGCAACTTACGGCAGCCAACCGTACCCATCATCCAACATTGACCCGACACTCCTGGATGTTGGAGGCATCCATATTGGCGATATTACACACGTTCTTCCGGCAACTGGAATTAACGTACGGACGCCTAAGGAACAGCTTCAGCTCAGAGATTTGCGCCTAGCTCGATCAGTTATTCACATCATTGGCCTTGGGACCAACTACACAGATGGCCAGAATCCTCTCGATGTGGCTTGGAGCGTCCTTCGAGGATTCAGGGAGAGTTCAGAACGACCACCTCTAGCTCTTCGTCGCGAGGCATTAGTGCAATACGCAGAACGAAAGCTCTTAACTGCAGCGGGATCTTTGTTGGATCCCTGGTCACACAACGTTTTCGACTACTGTATTGCTTGTATGACTCGCATTGCTAAAAATACCGGCAACGAGGTTTTCAGCACTCAACGAGCGGAAGCGTTCAAGAGCAACACTATCAGTAGAGTTCCGGCCAACTGGCTGTGTGATGTTCTGGAGAAAGAGGAGAAAACCTTATCTGGGCTGTTTTTCGGAACGGATTCTAAGCATGTTGGTTGGGGAGCTGGACAGTCTATCCAACCCGGAGATTCAGTATGGCTCATTGACGGACTCAATATTCCGTTGGTTCTTAGCCCGGCAGACAACGGTCAATACCATACCAAGGGGCCATGCTTCGTCGCTGGTATAATGGAAGGAGAGCTCTATACAAAGGGAGACGCTAAGCTTATTACATTGGCGTAGGCGCCTTGCGGCGACCCTATCTGGTTAAGAAACCACTACTGCAGTGATGCCTGGGCTCAAGAATTCTATACACAATGATCAAAGATACGCTAGCCAAGTTGCGCAATACCGGCACCGTCTGTAGTGAACGTGAAGCCTCATGAGGTATTGATTTGCGAATTCGGACCCCCCCCCCTCCCCCCCCTCCCTGGTCTTCATAGAATGGCAGATAATAATGACGGTCGCCTGGGGGACTAGTTTTAACTGCCTGGGTGCCAGCGTGAAGCTAACGGTCAACGGGAGCGGGCGAGGGATTCACCTTGGCTAAACATAAGCTGTTGCACCTCATCAGCATGCTCAGTGAGATGTGAGGACAACTAAAATTTGGCCTATTTATTGGGAACAAACAGCAAGGAGACATACACACCTCGTGCTGAAAGCTTCGAGCGGAGAGGTTGTTAAACAACAAAATATAAAGAGTGCATGGATTGCGTGCTTGCTTTTACAGCGCGGGATCTTGGACTGACTTGTTGAAGGTGGGGCAGTGCCTGGCCAAAGCAGAAAACCTAGACATAGCTTGCGTATCCATATGTTGTGATTTGAAGGCCAGTGCAAGGCAGAATCACGCAGTCAGGCGCTTGGAATGACGTCAAGAAGTGATGGAATGGACGAAGCAGCCGTGGCCTGGCAAGACATCTCGCGAAGTAGGCATCCTCGCATGGAAGCTGACGTTTTACTTCATAGATGGCTTTGTGTAGGGGTCGTGGACGGGACCAGCGGAAGAAAGACGCAACCCCTTCGGAGACGGGAAGGGAACTGTTGCCTGATGCGCGCTGGCGGTTGCGAAGGTGCCGTCTACCAGAGTGGCGTCCGTCTATCAGCTGGCCAACATGGCTAAGGAGAGACCAGAAGGCTGATAGCGAGTGATGTGCTTGTGGTAGGCGCCCATGGAAGTTTTATTTTGCTGCTGATTCACTTGGTGAAAATATTCCGATGGTATCTATCTAACGCTTCAAATTACCTGATTTAGTCATCTGTAAGTTAGGTACACAACACAGGCCATGAGAAAGGCTGTGTACGAATTGCTCTGGAGTTCTGGCCTTACATTGCAAATGGAAATCACTACCACCACTTTTTACAGATCAAACGCCGCCGCTCGACATCTCAGCACACCCGGGCGGGGCCGCACCCGGCCCGTCCCGGCTCCGTATCCGGACCCGCCAATACAGCATCTCACCCACGGAGGCTCACAATCTCGACGAGGCAACAGAACAACGTGACTCATTATTGGTATCAATCTCTATCGTACACATCTAGCGCACCCGATCTAAACGCGCAGGTGCTCGCCGCTCGACTCGGCCTTCTCCGCGGACGGCTCGCCGTCGAGCTGCCCCTCGGCGGCGACCCACTTCTTGCTCTTCCAGGGGACGACGCCCTCGACGTACATGGCGTCGACCTCCTCGAGGGAGCGGTTTTGCGACTCGACGACGAAGAAGTAGACGAGGACGGCGCCGGCGCCGCAGCAGGCGGCGAAGACGTAGCCGTAGCGGTAGTGGATGGCGTCGGTGATGAAGGGCGTGAAGAAGGAGATGAGGAAGTTCCACAGCCAGTTGGAGGCGGTGCAGAGGGCCATGCTGCGGGCGCGGTAGCGCGAGGGGAACATCTCGCCGACGATGGCCCACACGAGCGGGCCCCAGGTGGTGGCGAAGCCGAAGATGAAGAGGCACGCAAAGGCGATCATGGCGGCGCCGGCGCCCGAGTCGGTGCGCGCGTTGGCGTCGCCCGGGTTGTTGTCCGGGTACAGGGCGAAGGAGCCCAGCGAGGCGAAGACGAGGAAGCACGCGCACATCCAGGCGCCGCCGACGATGAGGGCCGGGCGGCGGCCGAAGCGCTGGCCGACCCAGAGGCCGACGATGGTGGAGCCGAAGTTGACGGCGCCGAGGATGATGGAGGTGACGTAGCTGTTGCTGAGGCCGACGGCGGAGAAGATCTGGGTGCCATAGTAGAAGAAGAAGTTGGCGCCCGTCAGCTGCTGCAGGGCCTGCAGGGCGACGCCGAGGAGGGTGCGGCGCATCATGGCGGGGCCGGTGAAGACCTCGTGCCAGGCCTGCTCGGCGTTCTCGGCGGCGAGCTGCTTGCGGATGTCGGCGAGCTCGTGCTGGACGGCGGGGTGGGAGGCGTCGACCTCGGAGAGCAGGGCGAGGGTGGTCTCGGCCTCGTCGGTGCGGCCGTGGCGGAAGTCCCAGCGGGGGGACTCGCGGAGGGTGAGGACGCCGAGGCCCATGATGGCGGGGGCGATGAAGCCGCAGCCCATGGTGATGCGCCAGGAGGCGGCGCCGGAGATGGACTCGGTGCCGTAGTTGATGCAGTAGGCGGTCAGGATGCCGAGGGTGATGAAGAGCTGGTAGGCGCTGACGAGCATGCCGCGGACCTGGCGCGGCGAGGTCTCGGACTGGTACATGGGGGTCAGGACGGAGAGGGCGCCGATGCCGAGGCCGCCGACGAGACGGGCGAGGGGCACCTGGTACCAGGTCGTGCGGGCGGTGATGGCGACGACGTTGCCGACGATGTAGATGACGTTCCAGAAGGTGATGCTGTACTTGCGGCCGTAGCGGTCGGCGATGGGGGCGCTGACGAGGGCGCCGATGAGGCAGCCGGCGCAGAGGAAGGCGACCATGCAGCCGGTGCGGACCTTGCCGAGGGCCTCACCGTTCTCGCCGAAGCGGTAGATGAAGTCGCTCATCTGGAGGTAGCCGGAGATGGCACCGCCCTCGTAGCCGAAGATGAAGCCGCCCATGGAGACGAGGAGGCCCATGACGAGGACGCGGATGTTGAAGGCGCGGATGGGGGGCGCCGCCTTCATGGCGTCGGCGTGAGGGTCCGGCATGGTGGCGGCGCTGGGTTTACGGCTGTCGGTGTGATCCATGACAGCGCAGGTATGTTGGGTTGGAGGTTCGAAGACCTTTTGGATATAATGTAGTGGCTCAGGCAAGGTATGGTACCTGACTGAGGAGGATGTAAGTTGGTGTTGTAACAGGAGGTGGATGTTGTCAGACTCGATGAGAGAATGAGGACCAGATTCCAGGAAAGCCAACCCACACGAGAGCGAACAATGGCCTTTTACAGATCCCCAGACGTCCCCAGTCTTGCCCCAAACCACACCACTTTCGTGCCCGGTTCGGCCGCTCGCCTACCAGCCGTGCACGTCATGTACGGCGTGTCCGTCGACGATGGGTGGCCGCCGTTCTACCTCCGCCCCAAAAGTCTCGCCAGTCTCGCCAGTCTCGCCCGTCTCGCCAGTCAGGTGGACGCTCTCGCTTCGGCGTTAGCCTCGCAACGCGCCCGGCATGGTCGGTCTCGCGGTGGGTCCCGGATGGGGTCGCCGCTGTGATGCTGCTTGTCGTCGCTATCGCCGGATCGACGCTACGCAGCGAGCGTGGAGTCGGGCTTGCTTGGTTGACGGGCCGTTTGGGGGGCCCGGACGGGGATGGATATCATCCAAGTCGAGTCCCCTGATGCTATGCCATGTTGTGTGACGAGGCGCTGTTTCTTCCATCTCGTCCATCACCAACAACAACAAACGGTGCTGCCGAGGGGGAAAACGTTGCTGCAGAGGCTTCAAGCGGCGCTGCAGAGAATAGTGCTCGTCATCCAAGATTAAGCATTCCCATCACGCAAACCTAACGCAGAGAGTCCGATCCGTCGCTCGCCTCGCGCGCACACCCGCAACCGGCTGGCGTCCCAGGGCCCGGCGCAAACTCAATTCGGCCCGTCTGTCGGCATTCGGCGGAGTGGAGCTCCCTGTTGTTGTGGTGCATTTGCGTCGAACGGTCGGTTTTTACCGCATCTGGTATTCCCGTTTTCGGCCAAATGTAGGCCTTCGTCGGTGATTTCCCTTTCCAATCCGACTGACGTGCGAAATCTGAGAGCCAAGACGAAGAGCAATAAGCAAAAGGGCGGCGGCCACCGAATCTCGTGCGTTTTCGTAATCATCGTGAACCTTGCGTGGTGTGAGCGAGCGAGGCTGTTCGGCTTGGCTCTTCCACTCGTTTCTTGACCGTCTTGCCTCTCTTCTTTCTCTCTCTCTCTTCACTCCATGTGACCCCTTCTCCATCTCTCTCTTGATTATTTCCGGGAAACGTCTGCCGGTCCCTGACTCGATTCCCCCTCCCATGACCAGCAAACGCAGCTGTGGGAACGTGAGAAAAATATGATCGACTTGGATGGGCAAAAAATGGAATAAAAAAAACATGACGAACCAACACCACCAGGGGTCACCCTCGATTCAGATCATGGTGGAGCATCCGACTGCCGGCCCGCTGACATCATGCCGAAGAGCCTCATCCTCGCCCCCTGATCCTCGAAACAAGCTTCGCCTCGTGGCCTGATGAGAAATCCAGAGCGGCCCGCGGCGTAGTCGTGATCGTGATCACGCGCAGAAGAGCTTCTGCACCGGCGTAGAAAAAAAGGCGAGACGGCTTCGCGCCCCTTTCCGAATCCCTGGGTCCGAACCGCGACAGATCCCCCGGCCACCTGGCCACGTCACGCGAAAAGGTCAAAGTCGAAAGCTCGACCATCCTCGCACAGAGAGGCAGTGCTCCAACGTGAACTGAGCGAACCTCGTCGCATCTAACCCACCACCGCCCTGGCCCTCATCTCAACAATGCCGCGTTAGCCCATCCTAGCCACAGAGTCTCCCCGAGCCCGGAGCTCCATGCCCCCATAGTCCTTACCCACACCGACAGAGAGCCGCCGAAGTAAACTGCGAAGCAAATTCACGATCCAGCCCACACCCACACGTCAAGCGAGCCGTCCAGCCAGCCAGCGAGCCGACCAGCCAACGACACCACTGTGAGAGAAAAAGTACCAACAGACCGGCATCGAGAGAGAAAAGGGGTATCGTCCATTGCTACCTCGTCCAATCAAACGCACATCCCTCCATAATTACACAACGGCCGACGCTCGAGATCCAGCCACACAGGGACCCAGTCCCCGTCCCGGTCTCGGTCCCGCGCCGCCAACACCTCAACTGATAATCCCATGGCGATACTCAAAAATCAACACACGGAGGCAGCAAGCCCCCCCCCCCCTGGCCCCATCATACACAGACTGGCAGAGGGCCCGCCCCCTCTTCTTCTTTTCTCTCCTCCATCCTTCCCCCTCTCCAGTCTCTCCGCAAACCGTGATGCTGCATTAAAGACGAACCTCGCGCCCGGTGCGATACATTGCAGCGCAGGGGCGACCGAGGAGAAGTCGAAGGTCGAAGGCGCTTGGTGCTGTTTAAGCCCGGGTGCGCGGCGTCTGGAAATCGGTGATCGAGTCCAGCATCGCCAGGTTCCGCTCCTTCATGTCGCGGTCCATGCCGTCAATCTGGCGCGCGTGCACTCTAGCTTTTTGCAACTGTCACCAAACCAAAAGTCAGCACAACCCTGCACACGTTCATCGACTGAGCTTCACGCAAGGGGCGTTGCGCACCATCGCCAATGCAGCAGAAGAGTGGTCTTCGTCCTCACCTTCCGCGTCGTTCGCGTCCTTCACCGACCCGTCCGTCTCGGCGGGGGTGTCGGCGTACCGGCTCGCCGCGAGGCCCTTGGGCTTGGAAATGCTGGCCTGTGTGCGCGTGCCGTTAGCCGCGTTCCATTCCCCTGGGACCACCGTTTTTAACTCACCTTGATCTCGGCAATTTCCGCATCCTTGACCTTGAGCTGAGCCTCGAGCTCCTCCACGGCCTTCTGCTTCTCCAGCGCCGCCGCCTGGAGCTCCTCCAGCTGCACCTCGTACGCCTTGCTCTGCGAGTGCGCCTCGTCCGCTACCTTGGTCAGGCTGTCGTGCATCTCCTCGTAGTCCACCTTGCTCGTCTTGTCGCGCGCGTCCGCCTCGAGCCGCGTGGCCTCGAGGTCCTTCTGCGCCGTCAGGGCGTCCGCCTCGAGCTCCTGCGCCTTCTGCTCAGCAGCCACGAGGCTGGCCTGCACGACCTGGAGCTCCTTCTCCAGGCTCGCCTTGGTCGCCTGCAGCGAGGTGAGCTCAGCCATGTCGGCCTTCTGGTTCTTGGCGTCGTCGAGAGCGGCCACGGCCTCGAATCGTGCCATCTTCTCCGTCGCCAGCTGCTGGCCCATCTCGCCGTTCTCCTCCTCGAGCTTGGCCTTGTCCGCCTCCGCCTGGACGAGTCCGTCCTTGGCAGCCTGCAGGGACGCCTCGAGCTCGGCGAGAGCCAGCTTCTGCTTGGAGAGTTCCTCGGTGACCGAAGAGGTCTTGGTCTCGTGCTCCTTCGTCAGGGCCTCGACGGTCTTGGCGTGTGTGGCCTTCAGCTCGTCAATCTGGCTCTGGACGCCGGCGGCACCCTCCGACTTGAGCGCCTCGAGCTGCTCGGCGTGCATCATGATGAGCTTCTCCACCTCGCCAGAGTGCGTCGTCTCGAGGTCCTTCTTGGCAGCCTCAAGGGCCGCAGCGCTGGCATCCTCCGAAGCCTTGACCTGGGCAAGAGCCTCATCGAGCTGCTTCTTCAGGCCCTCAATCTCGGCTGCGTGCGCGCTGTCGCCGGTCTGCTTGGCGGCGGCCAGCTCAGTCTCGTGGTTGGCGAGAAGCTGCTGCTTCTCGCTGACGCTGTCAGACTTGACAGCCTCGACGATCTCAGCATGCGACGCCTTCAGCGCCTCAAGCGCCTTCGCAGACGAGGCCTCGCCCTGGGCCTTGAGCGTCTCGAGCTGCTGGGCGTGGCTGTCCTTGAGCGACTGCAGCTCTGCCAGGCGAGTGTCCTTGTCCGCGTTGGCACCGTTCTTCGCGACCTCGAGCTCCTCGGCGTGGCTGGCCCTAAGCGCGTCCAGCGCCTGCTGGTGCTCGGCCTCCTTCGCCTCGAGCGCGGCGGTGGCGGCAGCATGCTCGGCCTTTGCTGCCTCCAGGGCCTTAGCGTGGCTCGTCTTCGAGTCGCCGTGCGACTGCGTCAGCTCGCCATGCGACGCCTCGAGCTCCTTGTACTTGGCCTCAAGGGCGGTGAACTGGCGCTTAAAGTGTGCGTCGCCCTTGAGGCTCTCAATCTCTTCTTCGTAGTCCTGTGAAACCTGGTGAAGCTGATCCTCGTGCCTGGAAACGATGGCCTTGTGGTCGGCCTTGGCCTTGGCGAGTGCCTCCTCCTTGGCGCTGCTCTCCTCGACCAGCGTGCTGATCTGCTTCTGCAGCGCGTCGGCCTCCTCTCTGGCCTTGGCAGCGTCAGCCTTGGCGGCCTCGAGTTGCGTCTCGAAACCGGCGACGCTGGCCTGCAGAGTGGCGAGCTCCGTAGTCTTCGCCTCGAGGTCAGCCTTGGCCTGCTCGGCAGCCTTCTCCGCCACCTGGAGCTTGCTGGTGAAGCCGGCGGCGTCGGCCTCGAGAGCGGCAATCTTGCCTTGATGCGCCTCCTGCTCAGCCTGCAGCTTCGTCTCCTGCGCCGACTCAACATCGGCCTGCGAAGCCGTCAGGTCGTCAATCTTCTTTTGCAGCTCGGCAATGGCGGTCTCGTGGTTGATCTTGATGGCAGTGATGGCGGCCTCGTGGTCGGACGAAGAAGCCTTGCCCTGGGCCAGTTCGTCGGCGTGCTTCGACTTCAATGCCTCCACGGCGGCCTCGTGCTGCTGGGCAAGCGAAGCCTGCAGCTCCTCAATCTTGGAGGCGTGCTCCGACGTGGCCTTGGCGAGCTGAGCCTCGCTGTCCTTGAGCTTCTCATCGTGCTCGCCCTGCAGCGCCTCAATAGACTGCTTGGCTGTGGCAAGCTCGGCCTCGGCTGCTTCCCGAGCAGCTACGGCCTCTTCGTATTCCACCTTTTGCTTCTCGAGGTCCTCGGTGGCGGCACTGAGCTTTTGGTTCGTATCCGCAAGCTGAGTCTCGAGCTCCTCTTGCTTCGCCTTGAGAGCCGCGACCTCCTCATCGCTCGCCTGCTTGGCCACGTCCGAGGTGCCGTCCAACGTGCCTTCGACAGGAGTAGCAGCCTGGGGCGTCCGCTCAGCCAGCTCGGCGAGCTTCTCCTGAGACTGCTCAACCTGGGTCTTGAGGTCGGACACCTCGGTCTCCTTCTCGGCCAGCTTGGCCTTGAGCTCCTCGATCTCCTTGGCCGATGCCTCACTGGCACCTGAGCTGCCCGGGCGCAGGGACGTGCGCGCGGTGCGAGGGGCGGTGGCGGAAGCGGCAGTTCCAGCGGTCGACAGACGCTTCCTCGCGGGGTCGGTGGTCGCGTTGCTGCTGGCGGCGGTCGGCCTCGTCAGACGGGACGTGGTGGACGACGTGGTCGTGGGTCGGGTCGCCGTCGAGGTCGTCCGCGTGGTAGAGGTGCTGCCGACGGTGCTGGTCGGCCTCCTGGCAGCCGCCGTGGTCGAGCTGGCAGTGGACAGCCTAGAGGTTCTCTCCTTTCCGGGGGAGCTTGCGGCGGTGGTGCCCGGCGCGACCGAGGTACGGCGCAGCCCCGAGGTAGCGGGCTTCTTGGTCTCGTCTTCGGATGCAGACACGCTAGGACGGGATCGGTGGGTGGCAGTCGAGGAAGCCGTCGTGGGGCGTCGAATGGTGGAGGTGACGGGAGGACGGGTGGGAGGTTTGGTCAGGCCGCTGGCACGGGTGCCGGTGGTGCTGGCCGTGCCGGTGGCGGTTGTTTTGGCTCCTGGGGCGGCAGGACGACGAACACCGCTGGTGGCCGTGGCCGTGGTCGTCTTCTTGACGGGGGCAGCGGCCGCCTCCTTGGCAGGGGCCTCGGCAGGAGCCTCAGCAGCGGGCTCTTCGGTGGGAGGAGCAGGCGAGGGCGAGGAAGCCTGGGCGGGGGCCTCGTCGTGCTGGACGACTTCGAAACCTTCGGCGTCAGACATGATGAGAGGATCCGTAGGGTGTGAAGCTCGGTCGAGAAGGAAGTATGTCGGGCAGGAAGTAGAAGCTAGCTGTGAAGACTTCGTGGATCAGCAGGCGGTTCGTAGCTCGGGCGGGGGTAGATAACGGGCCGCTCTAGGGATGCAACAGGAAGATGCCAGCACGTCCACCGCGCGGGTCGTGGTCGACAATGGGTCGGCAGACTGAACAGAGCAGAGCCAGCGAGCAGGGTGATGCATGGTCCAGGGCTGCAATTGGGAATCAAGGATGGGGTGGCGTCACTTACCTCGCGAAGACGGTTCCTTTATCTTTCCCTGCGCGGCAGCAAAGACGCGGTGTAGGGTATGGTAATAGCAACAAGTGAATAAGAGACGCTCGGTCAATGCAAGCGGCCGATGGTAGCACAGGTCCGTATACTGATGTAGGTGGGTAACCGAAAGGATGGCTCGATGACAGACCCAAGGTGAGGGAAGGCAGTAGTCGTACGAATGGGACGAAGGAGAGGAGCGAGTGAGTGGTCGAGGCCAGGTCACGGGTCACGGGATATTAGAAAAAGTTGGATCGCGGTTTGGGACGACGGGGATGGCACGAGAAGGAAGGGACACGCCAGGGGTTCCTCCCCCTGCTTCCACCCCCCCTTGCCCCAGGTGGTCGTGGTCGTGTCTGGAGGCCACTACGGGCCAGGTCAGGCACAGGCACAGGCACAGACCGCTGCCAGCTGTCGACGCGGTAGTGGATTAGGGGACCTCTGTCTGATTCTCTGGTTGGATCAGCCGCGGAAGCTTGGGCCACCGCTCGGGCCCTCTGCCACCAATCATCCAATGTCAATCTCGATAGCCTCAACGGGGGCCCATTGAGGTCGGGTGCCGAAAAGATGTAGGTACGTACCTCGTCCGGCTCACCTGACGCTGGTGCTGCTACAAGGTGTGTGCTGACCGATGTTAAGTGCCGACAAGTGATCAACTCGCCTCTAGGTGACAGCTCGCCCCTTGCTTGGCACCCTCACATATAGCTGCTGCTGACCGCCGCAACAGAGTTCCAGCCACATGTGCGACGGCGGCCTGGATCACCATGAAATACCCATGTCGAGAACCCCGCCAAGTCAATGCAAAAGACATCACAGCACAAGATACATCAGGTATGGCAGTGTCTTCGAATCGCTGAAATGTAGTGTAGTGTACAACAAGAAACCGATGCCGTGCCCCGTGTGCGCTGACTGCATCGAAAAAGAAACCCCAAATCCCTCATGAACGCCGTCTCCAGATCCAAAGTACGCCAACCTATCAGCGCGCCATGCGCCTGCCAATAGTCGCAGCCCACTGCCCGCTGTCTTCGTTTGTAGACTTTGGCTGTTAAGGCGTCGGTGTTATACTTGGGGTGCGGCTGCCAGAACCGGTGGTGTCTGGCCTTTGTTCCTCTCCGCGGGCGGATGCCGTTGAGCGTGATGGCCCTCTCCATGTATGCCAGATAAATGCGACACGCCGTCTAACCCTCGCCCCGGTTGGTGGCCGACGTCGACGCCCATGGTCACCTCTACCTCTAGTAGTCGTCTTCGTCAGAGTCCGATTCGCCGTCCGGCACCAGCGCCCGGTATCGGCGGCTGGCGAGGTCCTGTTCAAGCCCGCCCTCGCTCTCGGGGTCCACGTATCCTGCGCCACCCACCAGGCTGAGCGCCACCGGCAGGAAGATGAGAGCGTGGGTCGCTGCGAAGATGACGAGCGCAAGCCAGACGCGGAAGTAGTAAATCTCGAAAATCTTGGACCGCGTGAACGCCAGGACGCACACGCCCAGCAGCTTCGTAATCGTAATGCCAGAAAACACGGACGCGCCAACGTTGACGAGAGCTGTCCAGGCGCGCGCGTCACGGCCGCGGAAGCGGTTCTTGGCACGCTCCATTACGGTTCGTGACGGGAACATGAAGGCGCGCGCGATATGCGCACAGAACTCGACGGCAATGCCGACGCAAATGATAAGGTTGACGAGCGAGACGGCGTTGAGTGAGACGTTGAACACCGCCATCGCACCAATGATGTCGACCACAGTCATGCAGACGGTGACGGTGACGACCAGGGCGGTCAATGGGGAGCCCAGCAGGATCGTCGCGATGACAAAGATGATGGCGACGGCCGAGCCGAGAAGCTTGCCCGCGAGCGAGACGATCGTGGCATACTGGTCGAAGAAGATGTAGAAGATGTAGAAGACGCTATAAGGGAACACGTCGACGCCAGTCTCGTGCTTGATATCAGACGCGATGCGGCGAGCCGAGGACATGGCGTTGATGAAATCGTCCTGGCTGCGCAGAGGCGTGTGCATGGCGCGGAAGTGGCTGGCGGCAATCGTCTCCCTCTTCTTGTCGATGACAACGGCATCACCGTACGCAGCCTGCCCACCGAGAGGGCAATCGCCATCGGTCGGCGAGGTCAAGAACTTCTCGAGGTAGTGAACGAACTCACTGCCCTCTGGCATGCCGTGAAGGGTGATGTCCCATCCAGGCTCACGATCCGCGAAGCACGCCGAGCCGTGCTCGACACAGCACTGGTCGCCGAGCTCGGGGTTGAGCCAGAAGAAGAAGTCGTCAATCCAGCTGGCAGCAGGCGTCGCAATGAAAGAGACTTCGGGCCGCTTTCGCTCGCCTTCAAGGAGGTTCGCCAAAGACTTCTGCTCGCAGGTCGTGAAACGGGCACAAATGTCCTGCTGGTGCTTCCTTTCCGTGATGTTGAGCTCGCGAGTGACAAAGTAGACAGGTGGGCCAGTGTCGAGGTAGCTGTAGAGATCATTGAAGAAGGGGATGAGGTACGAATCGTCCGGCAGTGCAACCCGTTGGTCGAGACCAAGCTTGACTTCGGGAATAAGAGCAATGCCGGCAGCGAAGAATCCAAGGAAGATGGCGATGATGACTGTCTTGGCCTTCTTTCCAAGAATGAAAGGCGCGTAGGTCCTGCGGATGAACTGCTGGAGCCAGCTCTCCTCAGGGACCTCATAGTATCGCGCGTTCGCGTTGCCGTTGCCTCCGGCCAGGTGCACACGGGCTGCCTTGACCTGGATGCAAGGGATGCAGTCCGCTCGGTGGTCCTCCACGCGCATCTGGTTGAGAGCCAGGACCGAAACGAACATGGTGATCTGGAGAATGGCGTTGATGAAGACGGCACCCGCCGCATACGCAGCGAAGTTGCGAACGGCCGGCATGCCGACGAAGGCACCGAGGGCAAAGGAAACCGTCTCGGTCAGGGCGGAGAGAAGAATAGATGGGCCCATGCGGCCGAGCGCCTTCGCAATCCTCTCCTCGACCATGCTGTCGGGGTGGCTAACATTGACGCGCTCAAACTCGTGCACGATGAGGAAAATATTGTCCACACCAACCGCGAGCACGATGAAAGGAATGACCTCGGCTATGATGAGCGTGGCCTTGAGACCAGCCCATGAGAACAGACCAATCGAGGCGGAGATGGACATCAGGACAATGATGATGCCGACGACACCAAGCGTGAACTTGGACTGAACAAGGGCGATGGCGGGGTTCCTGACCATTTCGCGGATCGACAGAGTCGTGGAGCCAAGTGCGAAGGACGCGTAGATGAACATGACGAGGTAGCTGATGACCACAATCTTGGCGTCCGTGTTGGTCGACTTGTTGAGTTCTTGTTCCAGGCTGATCTCGGTGTTGAACGACAGTCTTAGACCACGTTCCTCGGCTTCCTTCTGGACCTCGAGCAGACGATCGCGGAGCGCCAACTCCCAGTCCATGGCGCGCTCAATCTCCGGGCTGTTTTCTTCGGCATTCACCACGACCCAGGTCGCGGTCATGGCGGTGGCATTGGCAGGATCGGTGCCCCAGTCGCCCAGGATCATGTTGGGCTCGAGAGGCTGTCCGTACTCGGGTCGACACTCGACAGGCGACTTGGCGCAGGCGCGCAGATCGTCTTGCCAGCGGCGCTTGTCAACGAGAGTCGGCTCGTTCTCAAAGTATGCCGAAACGGACTGGACAACGCAGGCAGTACCACCAGGCTTGAGACAGACGTCCTGCAGTGTGGCACCAAACTTGGGTCCTTTGAGTTGCTGAACGCTCTTCTCAACCTCCATCCACCAAATGATCGTGTCATAGCTGAGGACAGTTCCAGAGCCTTGAGGCAACGTGTCGTTGACAAGGAAGATCTTCTCGGCGCGGTAAAATGGACCAAAGTTGGAGTCGAAGAACGCCTTCTCCTCGGCGGCGGCGGAGGTAGGGCTGACCCACAGGCGCGCTGGGTTTCGCTCGAGATCAAAACGAACCAAGCCGGCGGAGAGAACGGCAACAATTATGATGCTCGTGCCAATGGTGATGGCGGGGAAGCGAGCGGCAAAGTGACCGAGCTTGCTGAAGGCAGCATCGCACCACGTGTTGATCTTGTAGTAGCGCTGGGGGCGGTCTAGCATGGCGCCGTTCTGGACAAGATCGCCTTCGTCCTCGTCGTCGCTGGGTGACGCATCTTGCAGAAGCCTCAGCCTCTCGCTTCGGCGACGAGCGTGGCGTCTCCAAGCGACATGGCCAATGACGGCAGCAATGGCGGAGAAGAGAAGGACGCTATACGTGAAAATCGAAGCGAACGACAGGCAAGGCAGCACGCCAACATGGCACGAGCCAGGGGGCTTGACGGCGGGCAGCTCGGGGCAGACAGCGGGGCAGTCGACGCAAGCACATCGGAAGTTGGGGTCTTCGTCGTTGCACTTCTTGGCCTTCAGATCCCTGGGCGCCATGTGCGGTTCGTCGTACTTGGTGGGGAAGTTGATCTGGAAGGGCGATCCAATAGCCTTCTCATCGCCGAGGAACTTGAGCATTTGGGTGTAGTTCTTTGCGCCACCGCCAATGAAGTCCATCGCCTTGGAATTGGAGGAGCCGAACTTGACCTCCTTGCAGCTGTCGTAGAACCCGGTGCCGTAGTCCTCGGATATGAGCTGGTCGAGCTCGGTGACCATGGTCTTGCCATTCTTATCTTGGGTGTCGGTGACATTGAGGAAGAGAGACTGGTCGGGGGAGCAGGTGAAGGTGCAGAAGAGGTTGAAGAAGTTCTCCTTGCAAGCAGGGCACGAGGAGATGATCTGCTTCGGGGTGCCGAGGTTGGAAGAGAGCGCTTTCACCTGGAGGAGGGGGATCGGTCAGCATGCTTGTCTGAGGCATCTCGGGAGCGCGCTACTGGATTGACTCACCTGCTCGGCGTCGCAGCAAACGGGACCGGAGGCCCATTTCTCGCCACAAATGTCGACAATTTGGTTGCGAAGCTCCTCGTCGGGGTCCTCGGCCAGGCCGTTATCGACGCATGGCAGCTGCTTGCCGAACCAGCTCTTGGCACCGCAGTGGCCTCGAATGGCGCAGCGACCGGCCTCGTGTCGCGGGGTGTAGGGGTCGGCGGAAGCCGTGAGAGGGGCGATGAGCAGGACGCCCAGGAGGTTGCGAAGCTGCGTCATGTCGCGCAACTCCTTGCCGCCCGGCGGCAGTAGTAACGATGTCGGGGATGGTGCTATGGGTGGTGCGCTCGCAATTTGAACGAGTGACAAGCTTGGATACACGTATAACACAGATTTGGAGTGCCGATGACAGTCGTCGGCGGTGTAGCGGCGAGGTTGAGGGCCGTTGAGGAATGCGATGGTGATGGTCTAGGGTGCCTGCGACGACGTGGGAGCTGCGATCGGATCGGACTGGAAGGAGCTCCGAACTGCGGGCGGGCGGCGGGCCAGTCGTGTGATGCGTCATCTGCTGTCTCGCGTGCAGCTAACAGCCAATCCGGGGAACATGCTCCTGGAGATGGTGCCCCATCGTCATGGCTACTGCACACCATCCCCCCAGCTGTCAACAGCTGGTGAGCTGTACCGTGAACGGGCTGCCTCTTTTTCCATGACAGCATTCCTCTAGGCACGACATCACCATTACCATACTCTGCAAGTCAAGGCCCCTTTCATCGACAGGCAAACAAAGAGCAAATGACAGACGTGTTCAGGATAGTTTCCTCATTTTTCTCATCAGCTCTTCTCAAAGCACCTCCTGGCAGAAATCATCCACGGCTGCCAGCAACCGGTCGACATGCTCCTCTTGGTGCACTATGTTCAATGACACGAAGCCCCGACTGCCGACGTAAATATCCCGACTGAGCAGGAAGAAGTAAAACAACCCTCGCACCTCATCTGCATCATGGCCCAAAAACTCAAACCCAGCGACGTTGCTTATGCCCGTAACCTTCACGACGCCCTCACGCTTTCTCGCGAAGGCCCCGGCCACGCCTTTGCGTAGCTTTGCGCCCAGCCTGGCCGTCCGCTCCAGCTCCTCACGGGATAGCAGGTCGGCGCCGACGCAGCCCGCCGTCATGGAGAACATGTTGTTGTTCCACGTCCCCGAGTGGTGCAGCGGCGCCGCCGTCGCCAGGGGGTCGAACTGCGCCATAACGTCCGCCCTTCCACCGAAGGCGCCGAACGAGAAGCCACCGCCAAAGTGCTTGCCGATGGTCGTCATGTCGGGTGTGATCCCGAGATGCTCCTGCAGGCCGCCGTAGAAGAGGCGCGAGGTGATGATCTCGTCGAAGATGAGAATAGCCCCGATGCGTGTTGCCTCGGCGCGGAGCATCTGCAAGAAGTCCGCGCTCGCGGGCACCATCCCGCCGGCGCCGAGCATCGGCTCGACGAGGATGACGCCGATTTCCGGCGTCAGGCGAGAACGTGTCGTCTCTATGTTGTTGTAGACGCCCAGAACCCAGTCGTGCGGCAGGTTCAAAGGGTTGGTGCCGCCAAACATGAGCGTGCCACCGTGGTACCCCTTCTCAAACACCATGACCTGGCAGTGGTCAGCAAGAAGCAGGCAGGTAATGCGACTCATCAACTGTTGAGCGACTCACCTTTTTCCGCTTGACGAAATGCAGGGCGGTGGCAATGGCCATTGTGTTGGCTTCAGTCCCCGAGTTGCAGAAGCGTATTGAGTCCATGCTCGGGAATCTGCCAACCAGCTTCTCTGCCAACTCGACCTCACGCTCATTTGGCCCACCGAGGTTGAACCCAGTCTTGGTGGCGCGTTCGATGGCCCCAAGGATGGCAGGATGCGAGTGCCCGTAGATACCGGCGTTGTATTCGGAAACAAAGTCTAGATACTCTCGGCCATCAACTGAGGTAACGAAGCAGTCACGGCCCCCTGAGAATGTCATGGGGAACGGGTCGATGCTCAGAACGCTCCGCGTGGTTCCTCCCGGTATGACGCTGCGAGAGCGCTGGTGATACTCAGACGACTTGGGGTTGTCCCTTGTGTATTGTTCGATGAAACCCTCAAGTGCCTGATCGAGGCCTGTCGCCTCCTCGGCTCCGAGTGATGCGCTCATAATGTCTTGATGGATGATACACTGGAGAGAGTATCGCAGGTGGGATAAAAGGCTTGTATTCTCTGTGGGAGTCGAACTCTTGTACTTTCACCGAAGTCATGTTTTCAATATCGGAGTGGATGGCGGGGTTGGTGGTCTTCTTTAGAGGTCATCCGACTCGGGAAGTCCTGCCTTCGGGCCGCATGGGATGGTGTCGGCAAGCAGGGCAGGCCTCTCGAAAGAGACCCACCCCGCAAATGCATAACTCCATCTTGCCGGTGTATCTTCTTTGTGCATGATGCATAGCGTACCACAACTCTTAGCCCGGGGAACCGCGACGCGAGTCACGACTCACACAGAGGACTGTCCGGGAAAGCGACGTCAACGACTCATTGGGTGCATCATCGCCAGCGCCTTCCTCATCGTCCTGCGATACATTTTTTCGCATCCACGATCCCCCTATTCATTGACTCTATTCACATAACTCAGCTCCACCAGCTGCAAGAGTTTTTGAGCCAAGAGCAATCAACTCTCATTGGCGTCACGGCATTCAGCTTGTCGAGCGCTTTTTAACGCGACAACCCCGCCAACAAGCCGACGCAACAACGCTCTGCGCCGCAACTCCACGCTCCTGCCGCGACTGCCACAAAGGCTAGATAGGTCTTCGGCTTTCAACACACCTACTTGACCGCGCGCCTTCCAGTATGAAAAGCCTGCGATCTGGCCTCTCTATTCATTATCGACCTTATCCTCTCTCCCCACCGCAATCGCGAGACCCCTTAGGCGCAGCACCCTGAATGAGCGACAAATGGCTGACAAAAACCTCAACAACTTAGTAGTGAGTAGTTCTAATCTCTTGACTAGAACTCACTAACCAGATGTAGGAGGAGTTTGCCTCCCTGCTTGATGAGTCCCTCATCATCGCCATCACTACCGATCATGACTTGAACGACCCTGCCCAGGTTGAAGCTGCGCGCGACATCCTCAAGTCGCTCTCGTCCACTGTCGTCTTTGAAGAGGCGACCGGCTTCAACGCTAGCGGCGTTGCCGATGTTGTTGGCTCTCAGGATGAGGGCAACAAGACCAGGAACAGCTCTTCTCACTCCCGTGACTCGACCTCGCACGACCGCGATGGCGACTCCTGCTCCACCGCCATCACGAGCCCGCCCCTTGAAGTGGCTGACGATGCCTCTCCCCGGATCACCACCTTTGATGGCCAGTCTGAGGAATACCAGATCCAGGAGCTTCGGAACATGTTTGCCGATCTGAAGGCTCACGACATCCAGCTCGCTTTCAAAAAGGCCAACGGTGACTTCTACAAGGCCATGGAAAGCTTGCTAAACACCCAGTATCTCGAGTCTATTGGTGAACGCAAAAAGGGCATCGATGGCTTCTTCAGTCCCGAGGGCACCTCCATGGCTAAAAAGAAGAAGAAGAAGAAGCAGCATCGAAAGGGCATAGCATCCGCGGCTGGCTCCTCCACCAACACCGAACCTAACTCACCTACAGAGCAAGCCGATGATAGCAAGTGTGAGTACATCATGGGACCGCAAATCATATATCCGCTGACAAGGTGCCGCAGATCTCGAAGATATACTTTACATCGCAGAGAAGCTTGATCTGCCCTTCGAGGAGGCATCCGGTGTCTTCTATTCCCAGGGCTGCTCTCGCGAGAAGACGATTATCGAGTACCTGGATCGGTACATCCACCAGGGCGTACGGCCTATTAGTGATACCAGCCGTGCCCGGATGACCGAGCTATCCAAGCTGTACTGCAACATTCCGGAACAGTACTTTCCTCCGCTGATCGGCATTGCCGGCGACGTTGACCAGTGGGTTGACGCTCTTGCGTCGCTCCTGAACTCGTACTTCGGCAACCTCGGGCCCCAGCGTCTGGAGATTGCCTACAATCTGGCGCCTCTCGTCGGCACCGAGATCCAAGGCTTCACCACTGCCCCGTCAAAGACGCAGAAGAGAGGCGCATCCTTTGCCGTGGCCCCGCCTGTTATTTCGCGGGCCAACCAGCCCCTCACCTACCAAGATGCCATGCAGGCTGCCAACAATCATGCCGCTGCCCGCTCCCACTCGTACAACTCTGCCGCTGCTGCCTACAAAAGGGGTGGTTCCAGCTCGACTAATCGCCAGGTGGCAGGCTACTATGCCGAGCGCGGCCGCGAGCAGTCCCAGACGTACGGTAGAGCCCGCAGTGCGGCTGCTGACATACTTGTCACGAACAATAGCTCGCGTAACGTCATCGACCTACACGGCGTCCTGGTGGCCGACGGTGTACGCATCGCCATCGAGCGTGTCTGGGAGTGGTGGAACAACCTTGGTGAGTACCGCGCGATCGAGGCACGGGAAGGCTTCACGGTCATTACGGGCCTGGGCCGCCACAGCACGAGTGGTGTGTCCCGATTGCGCCAGAGCGTGGCCGCCGCCCTGATCAACGACAAGTGGCAGTTATCGGCCGAGACAGGCCGGTTCCGGATCACTGGCCGCCGTCGTGGTGCATAAGGATGGGAAAGGGCTTGGTGTTAATGTGTAACGTCATGTTTGGATTATGGCTGATGTCAGAGAGCCAGGGGATAAGGCTGGATGCGCGAGGGATAATGCAGGATGCAAATTTTGTGTTGTCATCTGCACTTGCAGAAGAGACGTCGTTAGACCACAAGCTGGGTCATGTAATGAGATAGTTGAGATGAGATCGATACCCTGCCACTCACTATCTTCGTGACTCGCTTCGCCTAGGATATTCTTTGTCGGAGGGCAGCCTCATCAGCTGCTGAGACAAAGAACGAGAACCAATATTCATGACGCTAATATTTGTTCTCAGGTTAAATGGTGCTTTAAGGGCCATTCATTCCCTTGAGCCTGATGGTCCTTGTGGGTCTCTTCGGTGGCCTTGCCAACGCCCTCATGCTCCTTCTCTCTTTACTTCTCGGCCTCCTTGGCTTCTTGCGCCTGCTTTGTCTTTGCTTCTTTCTCTTTCTGCTCCTTCGTAGCTTGCATTTTCTCCTGGCCCTTTTCCAACGTCGTCTTGAAAATCTCATCTCGCCACGGGCCCCGGCCATGCCTTTGGCAAAGCTCATCCCAACCAGCCTCCATGAGACCCTTTTCTGAGAAGATCTCTGCAGAGAATACCCTCGGTCGTGGCCTCTTTGCGTCTGATCTGGGCGCCCATATCTCGAGGGCTTCGCTCGATCCCTCGGAAACTGGAAAATGCGCAAGCGGCGAATCGATCCTAAGCTTTGTTCCGTTACCGACCTGCACATTTCCGATGCCGTCGAAGAGATCTTGCAGATAGGGGAAGAACCACATTAGTTCCCACCAGTCTCGCAGGCGTTGGCTCTTCAGGTTGATGTTCTTCCCCAACCTCCACCCATTGTGGTGGACAGCAACGGGGACTGCTGCTGTGAAAAAGTCCCCGTAAAGAGCAACGTCACCCCAGCCGGGCCCCTCACCGTCAGCTAACTCCAGGCCAGCAAGCTCCAGGGGCGCCACTGCGTCGTCAGAGAGATCGTGCGGAAGTCCTTTCAATCGCAGCGGTTTCACCCCTTTCTCCAGAGAAATGGTCTGCAGCTGCGTCTTGTTCCCCAGGGAAACGTACTCGCCATTCTTTTCGGTGAAGACCGTCGGCGGGATAAGTTCCTGCTCGTAATCGAGCCCGAAGCCGTACTCGAACCGGTCCGTCTCAACCTTGGCAAACTCCTCGCCTGTGGTGTCCTCGGCGGCCAAGGCGCCGCCGGCGAGCTGTTCACGTCTTCGCGCCCGCCAGAGCGTCTGCTCCCTGAGCACCATGGCGAAGATCATCTGGTCGCTCGTGAACGCAATCTGACGGGCCCTCATATCGCGCACGATCTCCGTCGCACGACGGAAGAGGCGGCGCATGTCACGCAGAGGGCCGATGATGCTGCCACTGTTCGGGTAGCGGGGTCGCGTGTTGGTGAAGTCATCTTCGACGGGTTTGTCCGTGACGGCCCCGTACAAATCAGGGCGCAGCGTAGATTCGGGGAAGTGCCTGCAGATCTCGGGGTCAGGCCAGCAGCGAGCCTGGGTGGACATGACAATCTTCTGGTGTGGGAAGCGAATGGCCTCGGCGATCGGCTTCTTGGGTTTTCCTTTTGGCGTGCTGGTCACCCAGAGCTCGTCGACCTCCCAGGAATGCCAGAGGCGCTCGTCTGCACGGCGGTTCTGCTGAAGATAACGGCTGATGAGCACCGCGGGCGAGAGCTGGAACCAGACATCATATGCGTCGACTACGGCGATGAGGTCGTCTTCGTCAAGCCTCTCGTCCTCAGGGGCCTTATCAGAGGCTATGGCGTCAAGAAATTCGAGCGTCCCGTCGATCTTCCCGAGGTGCGAGCTACCGGCCGGCCGGCCACCCTTGTGCTTGCCAAAATCGCGTCCCCAATTCACGATGATGGGCGCGGGATATGCGGTCGCATGTGTGGAGATGAGCATCTTACACAAGTTGACGTCTGGCTCGTCTGCTGGCGCTATAATGCGCAACTTGCGGCTGCCGGGAGTCAGGGGCTTGTGTGGCATATCGGGGACAGGTCGTGATCTAGGCGGCTCGGACGACGGCTCCGCGACTGGAGGTAGCGCCTGAGATGGAATTGCGCCGGCCGTCGGTGCTGCGACCGCCGATGGTGGCTCCTTCACGGGGGGCTTCTCATTTTCCTTGGAATGCTGCTCATTCGCGGCGGCATCAGTACTTGTGAGATCGACGGCGTGCTGTATTGGCCTTGTCAGCAGTGATACCTCGGACGTTGACCTTGTCTCAGGCTCAAAATTGGGAAGACGAACAGCGAGGCCGAGAACCAGCAAGCCCAAGCCGACTACGACCCAGACCCTCTTCCAAAACGGCCGTCGAAAGAACGATACGACTGTCGCGAGACGACTACGAGGAGGCTGCTCGTGAGCCTTTTCAGGACCTCCGCCGATCGGTTGGTACTGCGCGGTTGTCGCCCTGGAGAACCATCCGGCTCCAGAACCAAGGCTCATGCTGGCGGTCGTAAATAATGATCTGGTTCCACCTTGATGAGGCAAGAGATGCCACTTTCAGGCCGAAACACAACGAAGTAGAAAGAGTGGACGCGCTCGACAGCGCAAGTGAACGGGAGAGACTGGAAGGGCCCAAGAATGGGCAGCGCAATGAATCAAGACTCAGGGGTCCTGCTTAACAGTAGAAATGCGATGGAAAAGCCAGGAGGACAGCAGATATGGACCTCATTCGCTCGACGGAACGGCCGGGCGGTAAACCTCCGGCCTGAGCTGGCAAGACGAGCCGGGAACGGCATCCTTTCTGGTATCTCCAAGACTCCTGTCGTGTTGGCTCCCAAGCTCTCACACGCTCGCCACATCCTGCACCTCATCCAATGGGCAAGTTTGTGACGATGCCAAGTTGAATAGCGGGTTGTCAGGAGTCCGACGGGCCGGGGAGGTGGAGATTGGTTCGTCTCATCTGTCGCGTGGTTGGGAGAGAGACAGCGCAATGAAATTTCTTCAAAGTTCCCAAGGCAGGATCACGAAGAAACCCTTTGGTGTTGCTTCGCAGTCACATATTTCCTCAACCAGGTTGATGTTCGGCCGACTCATGGACGTTGCTGCGCCGCAGCCAACTCGGAAGCACCCATTCAAATTGTCAAGAGGTCGAGCAGCGTTTCCGGCTTGGTGGGCCTGGACATGGGTGTATCGTGCTGTCTTGGCTAGCGGCTACTCGGAATGGCGCTGCACTGCAAACCGGGTTTTTGAGTGGCCTACCCCTGAAGCTCTTGAGCCGAAAGCTCGGTGGTGCTGTTAGTAACCTAACTCGAATGCGTTAGCCTTCCGGAGTCCTCCCCTGGAGTCCTTTGATTATGCATCGATCGGCACCCAGTCATCCTCACCCCGCCAAGGAGCCTCATGATATGATTTGACGACGAACAATACGCATTCGACCAACAACCTTGAACTCTGAACATAGCAGACGAAGGGTAAGAAATCCTGTGCAATGCACGCCGCCTGGCCCTTCTTATGTGTTCAAGTGCTGTCAGAGGCATCGCGGTTTGTCTCTGGATTCCGTCATGAGTCGAATGCCCTGATCTAACCTTCTGTTGGTTTGGCACCATTCGAGCTGTCACCATCTTGGCCCATCCCATTCAAGCTCTGCCTAGGTGGCCAATTCTGTCTGGCATTGACAGCATTCCGGATGGCTTAACCGCCCCACCGATCTGGCTTACACCCGCTCTTTATATTCACCCGAGCTCCGGCTCGGTCTTCTTACATGACGAAGTTCACAAGCATCCCCAGCAACGCCGTTTCGGCTCTACGCGAAGCTATCTTAAGCGATTCATGTACACACATGAAGTTGCATGCGGCTTTATTCCTGTTCTGTTGTTAATCTGACTTGCAGTCGTGAGGCGGAGTCGAGGAGCTGGCCCGCCTTTGAGCGGCGAGCCCAGAGTTCCAATATGTGCGTGACGTGCTCTCCGCCTTTTCTCAGGAATATCCAAACAGATGATTGGATTCAGTCTTGAGAGGCGCAAGTTGCCGCCGCGCGTGACGTTGCAACCCTTCCGCATGCCCGCGAGGCTTGGCTGGAAGCTTGTCGCGACAGTCCCCGCTCGGCATCTCCGGTCTGGGGTAGGACTACCGGAAGGTTTGCCGCTGGAAATAAAACAAACAAACAAGCTACATGAATCATTGTGCCTCCTATGATGTTCCGCATGGAAACTACCAGAAAGTATGAAGCTTGAACTCATCCCAAGGCTGACATACGTGAAGGCCCATCACCTCATTTGGATTGGAGCTTAGGCTTTCGAGCAAGTTCGAGGCAGGCAGAAGGAAATTACACCCAAATCTTAATGGAAGGTACACTAGGTAATCTTTTGTCGTGGCGTGTCAACGATTCCTTGCTCGCTATTTACCCCTTCGCATTCGTCAATCTATCCACCCCCCCACAAACGCTTTACCAAGACGGAACCAGGCAAATTGGCCCGCACACTTTCTGTGCATATTCTTTGGACGCGCACCTTAATTTAGTCAGTCATTGAAACTGTCCTGGTCGTGCATATTGGGCGCGCACTCGAGAGTCTGGTCTTACATGTCGGCTTGCGTCCAACCACTGCAGTCCGTGTTTAATGCAGGACGTCGCCGGTGAGGAAAACAGCCTCCTTGTTGGAGAAGTTGGGAACATCGCCCATGATTCGGCCAGCCTCGGGACCAGAGAAAGCTGCCTTGATCTGCTCTCCGTTCTCCCAGGTCACCGTGGATCCGAACGCGTACTTGGGCGCCGAGCCGTCGACGCCGTTGCCGAACTTGGTCACCGACCAGCTCTGGACACCGTACTGGCCCCAAAGCGGCGACTGGATGAGTGGCATATGCTTGTTGATGTAGTAGTCGATGTCGTACTGGGCATCGGCCTCGTTGGGGAACAAAACGGTGATAGTGACAGTCATAATAAAATCGTAAGGTGGGTAGAGGTGAGGTGGTGTGAGAGCAGTTTGGCAACTTGCAGATGCCAGGAGGAAAGGATGCTGGACTTCTTATGAGAGCCAGATTCGAGATTGGCTGCGTAATAATAGCATTGCTATGTTTAAACTTTGAATCGTACGGCACACTCGGGCTTAAGATGGATTTCCGCATCCGACTTCATAAAGCCGAAATCTACAACCAAAGACCCATGGCGGTTTTCTGAGATGCATGACACGAGTAAGTGAGCGACATGTACGTATGGTGACCTCTAACAAGCCGCAAGCTGACGATTCGCGCGTGGCCTGGACTGGCACAAATGGGATATTGCCCCCCGCAGCCGCCCATAAATACTCTCGGAGCGAGCGCTCGACTGAACCACATTGAAGCTTCACGTTTACTCCCCAGTCATCCTTCTTCAGTACTCCAGATACACCTATCCCGCCAATCATTATGTCTTCAAATGCCAAGCTCCTCGTCGTGTTAACATCTCAAAACGTCCTCCCCACTCGCGACAACATGAAGACCGGCTGGTACCTCCCCGAATTTGTCCACCCGTACAACGCCCTGGCCCCCTATGTTGATCTGGTCATTGCCTCACCCAAGGGAGGCTTGGCTTCGATTGATCCTTACTCTATCGAGGATACCAAAGATGACAAGGAGTGTCAATCATTCTTGAAAGAAAAGTCTCACCTCTGGGAGAACACCAAGAAGCTTGAAACCTTTATCGGAAAGACATCAGAGTTTGTCGGCATCTTCTTCGTTGGCGGACACGGACGTAAGTTCAATCCGCCACTGCATCTCCGACATTTTTTTTTACCTTCGCTGACAACGCCGCAACTAGCGATGTTCGACCTTGCGATTGACGCCAACTCGCACGCACTTACTCGCGAGTTCTGGGAGTCTGGCAAGATCGTCTCAGCCGTCTGCCACGGACCTGGCGCTTTGGTCAACGTCAAGTTATCGAATGGTGAGTATCTGATCAAGGGCCACGAGTTCACGGGCTTTTCCAACGCCGAGGAGGACATCTACAAGTTCACCGACGCAATGCCGTTCTTGCTCGAGACTGAGGCGAAGAACCACGGGGCCAAGTATGTCAAGGCTGAGCAGCCCTTTGGTGTCAAAATTGTCGTTAGTGGCAAGCTTATCACAGGACAGAACCCGCCTAGCGCAGGTGTCATCGGGGGTACTCTCCTTGAGGCTATTCGGAAGGCTTGAGCTGTATTTACGACTCGAGACGTTTCTGCGAAATTGAACCCTGAATGTGGTGCGAGGAGCCCAAAGATGACACGTCTACGTTGCTGCGTTTGGATTTCAGCTTGTGCTTTGTGCCAAGGAAGGGCCGCAACCACGAAGCCGGCTTCATATGGAGTGGGGGGGGGGGGGTCTGATTGACTGAGAGGCTCTCTGACCCGACATGTGATCGTGTGATGAGCCGCTTCAATGTTTCCGATACGGTCGATATATTTTCCATTCCATATATCCGGAAGATAATGAGAAGGGTTAAAACAAAGACAAACCATGGAATCCGGAGGGGCGGCTTGATCGCTCTCGAGAACAGTCGTGTCTGACAGCACCTGCATACAGACGACAGGCATAGCGTTATAGAGGCATTCAAGTATGGTTTATGATGTTCGCCGCACGAAGTTCAGGTATTCAGCTAGTGTCCGTGTCCTCGGAAAGTCTAGGCTGAACGAATCGACTACATGGTGCCTGGTTTTGGGGGGATCCATTAGGGCCAGCTTCGATACAGTTCTCGTCATGGCTTCGACTTCCACCCTGGGCTTGAGAAGTCTTCTGTATCGTACTGCGAATATTCCAACTGGATTCTGGGCGCTCCTTTGGCTTATTCCATCATGTTGACTTGGATTTCAAATGCGCCGGCATATGTTATCTTATTCATGCTAATCAAACGTTATAAGCAACAAGGACAGAATGGCTTGTAACCAGTGGTCTTGTGGAGGCCAGTCACATTTCGGCGGCGGAGGATCCTTCCATACATGCACCCTCGGCTTTGCCGGTGGCGATGTTGATAACTTCGAGGTGGTGCTGACGGAGGATCCCACTGTTGATACTAATGTGAACAATGCTTGCTGGGGCACGCACAAGACAACACAAATGTGATCTTGTACAGATCCCCGTAGCCTGTGCTGCTAGGCGCGACAATGTGGTCAATAAATGGGCAAAACCAGGTATGAAGAGTGATACCTTCAACAATAGATTGGTGGAGTTGCTATCGATGGGACCTATGTTGCTGTTTGAATCAAAGACAACTGGTATTCACCAGTGCCACACCCATCAAGGAGCCTCAGAAGGTGTGTACTGCGAGGAAAGGACGTACGTGCTTGCAGGGCATACAAACACGAATCGGCCAAGTCACATCCACATCATAGCACATGTCCCTACGTCCCGTAAACCTGCGGTTGAAGACTCGTAAGACCAGTGGCGACGTCTGCCTCCATATCATTTGTAGATAGCAGGTAATCGGATGATTTAAATGATTCCAGCGAAAACACATGGCTCGCCAGGATCTCATCATCTGAAACCGCAAAATACCCTGCAAGCCATGCATCTTGGTCTTCGGCAAAGCCTTGTGAAAAGATCGTGGAAGACACTTCTCCGGGCTTGCCTGGTGAATCCTCAAATTCGTGCATGCTTGCATGGCAGGCAACTGGAGCTCAATCGTAGAACCTCCCAGATGCACACAAGCGCCATCGGGCCCCAAGACAATAGTGCGTCGTGCTGTGAATGACTAACTTATTTGGGCGTAGCATTGGACTTGCCTGGGCTTTGGTCGCGTCTTATCGTCAGTTTTGGGCAACAGGCTCCTTCTTGGCCCATTGCCGGAAGTTCAAGTCCTTCCTCATTCTGCCCATCACAGCTCAGCTCGTCGGCAACAGCCGATCGACTATTGGTACTGTCCGGGGATCGGACCATGGTCCTCAAGATGAGGGGGCCAATGGCCGGGATCTCGCTTGTCGAAAGAGTCTGGGCTTCTCGTGTTGGCGACCAGGATCGGGACCGAATAGGAAGGCCGTTGGACTAGCCCCGCCAAACCCAGGTCGCCTACACGCAACACCCCTTGAATTCATGCGAGACGATAAGCAAGGGCGCGAGCAGAGTACGAGGTAGGCGGTTCTGAGAAGGTCGTCGTCGTCGCATTCCGAGCCAAGGGATGCAACGAGCAAATTTGAGATGTCAAGCAAGTCAGGGGTTGCTGCGTGATTTGAACAGCGGTATAAATCGAAGATGCCTTCGACATGGGATCGACAGGTCCCTCCAGCAGCGATCTTCATCCAGTGGGCCGTTCCTTTCGTGTACGCAACATCCGCTCTCTGTCTCCCATCATGCTCGCCAAGTTCGTCTGGTTTGCCGCGGCCTCGGCCGTCACGGCCACCGCTCAAGTTGCTCCTCGCCTGTGCGGCACTGCTGAGCCAACCATGGAAGACCTCGTCATCGCCGCCGGCCTCGCAGCCGACGGTCCCGACAACCGGAGGATGCTTCACCCGGATGATCCCATTATTGTGCCCACCCTCTTCCACGTTTTGGCCATCGACGAGACGGTTGAAGGCGGCTATCTCACCGTAAGAGCCGACCCGCGCGCTTCTGCACCCCACAGCCAAGGTCTCAAGATTTCATCTCATGCTGACCTGCATACAGGACAAGTCTCTTCAGGACCAGCTTGATGTCATGAATGCTGATTTTGGCCCCTCCAACGTCATCTTTAATCTCACTACTACCACCCGTACCGTCAACCGCCGCTGGGCCCAGGATCTTGACCAGCTCCCTATGAGGCGTGCGCTCCGCCAGGGCGGCCGCGAGACCCTCAACATCTACTTCATGCCCTACGTCAGCGGTTACCTCGGCTACTGCACGCTCCCCCGGCCCACCGTCGTTGGATCTGACGCCTACATCCGTGATGGCTGCGCCGTGCTGGCTACCTCCGTCCCCGGCGGCTCCCTGCCCCGCTACAACCTCGGCCGTACGGCCACCCACGAGATCGGCCACTGGCTTGACCTGTTCCACACTTTCGACGGCGGCTGCGGCTGTGTCGGCGACCTGATCCACGACACCCCTCCCATGCTCAACGCTACGGGCGGCTGCCCCATCGGCAAGGACACTTGCCCTGACCGCCCCGGCCTGGATCCCATCCACAACTTCATGGACTACTCCGATGAGTATGCCACCCCCCTTCACCGGAAAGGAAACTTGCTAACTTGAAAAGTGCCTGCATGGAGGAGTTCACCCCTGGCCAGAAGTAAGCTCCCCGCCTTGGCTTGATGTGTTAACCTAAGTTCACGAACAATTGCTGATACCTTTGCAGCTTCCGCATGCGAAGTGCCTGGTACAACATTCGCACCAAATAGATCATTGGGCTCACCGGGTTTTGATGCCCTTTCCGCCAAATCCGACTTATTTTTAAATAAACAGACGGAGAGAAGCTGTCAGCACCATCTTGGTTACTGGAAATCTAAAAAGATCCGGACCCATGTATACGAATGAGAAACGGCCTACAGTACCACAACCTTTTCTGATGTCATCACACGTGGATGCGAGTGGGACGATGACCATGTCGTGGATATCATTTCACACGTACATAGATTTATGATTAATGAAGTGCACCAGTGTCAGGCTGTTTGGAGTGCAGTTGTGACCGTCACAAAGCCATGATTCACTTCGTTTGAGCTAAGGTAAATTGCGGAAGGCAGTAGGTCGCGGCGAAGTATGACACCATGAGCTTCGTATTGTCATACTGAGTGCTGTTCCGGGTATTCAGATTAATTGTTGATCTTTTCCGAATTATTGTTGTCGAGAGGTTGATTCGAAAAGAGGCTGCACATGATTTGAGATATGACAACATACCATCAGCAGCGGCGCTGTCCGATACTCATACGTGCCGAGACCTCAAGACCTCATTTCCACACCAGAACGGTCCATCAACTCCAGAACGTCAAGCCATCGGAGATGTTGATTCCGTCGCCATTATAGCAATCCATCTTCGCTGTCACCAGGTGTGCCCTCTCAGTGGTCCTCAGTGAGAATTGCGTAAAAGAGTCTCCCGTGCGTACGTAAAGCCATTCATTCCATGCAGTCACAATGTCGGAAATTCCATGTGTCTCTGTGGGCTGATCCTCTTGAAGGGAACGCCAAGGTGGCTGGTGAGGGGAACCGAGAGACGACACTCATTGACATACAACAGTCAGGAGATCAGCGGCTGGGCTTTACACTATTGAACCATGCAGCTGTTGGTGTAAAATATTCTTGGCCGGGAGCAAAGCAATACTGACGTATCGGAGCCAGTATGTACTGTTTAACCGCCACAAGAAGGCTCTGGCCTATTTCAAGCCGCATAGTGGCGGCGGAGGGCATATGTCCGACTCCGAATTGGCGATCTCAAGCGAACACACCAGGAGCTACCTACAGGTGGCGCGAAGGCGCATGCGTGGGTGTTGAATATCGTGCCAGGCCGAACGCGGGCGCAATCACGGTGGAAGTCTTATGGTAGCCTCGGTGTAATCGCCTTGGCAGGTGGTCGGCGTGATCATTCATCTCGTATTATATAAGAGGCCAGCGCTCAGCTAAACAAACGCTTCATTATTGATACATCCCCAGCATCATCCGTTCATCCTTCCCGTCAACAATAGCACTACACCAGAATCTGAATAAGCTCAACGAAACGGCAAACATGAAGCTCACCACCTTCACTTCCCTCCTGGGTCTGGCTACTCTTTCTGTGGCTCACATCATTCCCGGGGAGGCCAACGCCAACATTCTTGAGGGTAGGTTACCTTATTCAATCCTTCAATTAGAGCCAAAGGGCCAATCCTGGTGAATCACGCTTATTGATTCATGATCGCAGACCGACAAACCAGCTGCAGCGGTGCAGCCATCACCGCTTGCCAGAACGCCTGTAGGGGCATCGCCATCACCGCTTGCAGGAGCTGCAATGGCAACCCAAGCTGCCACTCGGCGTGCGAGAGCGCTCGACGAAGGCAGTGCAGTACCTGCTGCTCGAACAGCTGCAGGACCTGCTGAGCTGGGGCTACAATTCGAGCTGACAGCTCTCTGGGCCGATGAATCTTTGCCTCCAACATGAAAAGGGTGCAGATCAAGAATGTCAGTTTTGCTGGCTTGCAGCGGTCTCTGGAAATCAGCATAGCCTTCGAATACATCAAGAGCTGGGCTGTCAGCACAATCCCTCCCACTCCTGTCTTCAAAACCATGATCCACAAGAAGTCATGTCGCTTAAGTGTGCAAGACCATTAGACGACTGTTTTACCCAGATCGCAGTGCCCTCTCCTCAATGGACAAATGAGACACCACGTCAAATATCTTGGACGTTAGCAATAGGGAACTTGCGCAACCTACAAGCTGTGATATCGCTAGCATGTTGGAAAATTCTGGACGGCACAGGATGACCTACCACCGCGTAGAGTCTTCGTAGACCAGCGAACACCAATGAAGACAAGCTCTCCTGTGTTGGACGTGAGCCTCTCGCTACAGAACTATTGCCTGTCTATTTACCTGTCTCCCATTCTATTGCCCATGTTGACGATCTGGCTCGGAATACATGGTTCTTCGACATGGGATGCAAAACACCGGCCACAGAGTTGCTCGGCTTGTCGTATCCGCAGCAGGATAAGATCTCGTCTTGTGCAACCCCCTACATCCCAGAAAAATCTACTGACGACCTGGTCGTCCTCCTCGTGACTCTATCCAAGCCACCAATCACGGATCTCATTTGCCTCTTTGGCGAGTGCTCAATACAGATCAGGACCTCTATTTTAAACTGAGGTGCTTTAAAACATCCCGCTTTTGAGTCTATGAAAGTTTTCTACCAAGGCGTTGCTGTTCACCCCAGGAGGCAGCCCACTCTCCCGCAGCCATTGCCCCTCCAAGTGCCTCGCCTTGACGATTAATTTGCCCGTCCCGCTGTGCACCGCCGCTCGAATGCTCTTCGCGATTCCGGTGCCCGGATAGGCGATCACTCCAATCATACCCGCGCCGGTTTTGGTCACCGCGCTGACAGCGCCCCTGCCGACGCCCTTGACTGCCCCCACGGCACCCTCCTTGATACCGCCCCGGACGGGCTCCATCACGAGGTCGCTCAGGCCATCGGCGAGCCCATACGCTAATGTCTTACCCGCGACAACAGCGCCAGAACTGGCATCCGTGACGGGACCGTGGTCGCGGACCTTAGTACCGAGGTGGCCTGGCACCACGCGCAGTCCTTCTGTGAACGCCATGGGAACATCGACCATCGCCATTGCGACCTTGGGCACCACCATGCCGAAGCTCTTAGCGGATGCGCCGGCCATGGTAGCCGCCAAAGATCGTCGCTTCCGCTTGCCCGAATCCAATGAGGCTGAGTCGGATAGTTGTGACATTACCGGGCTGGAGCGACCGTTCGTCTCGAGCCTTTCTTGAGAACCGCTTTCCCGGCGCGATGCTTCCCTTCTGGCCTCGCGCTCCCGCCGGCGTTGTTCATATTTGTACTCCTCCACAGGCTTGGTGAACATGCCGAAGGCCGCGTCGGTCATATCAACGGTGGAGGCCACGAGGGCCGAGGCGGTCCCCGTAAACGGCTCCCACCTCGTCACATCGAGGTTTATCGGCTTGCTTCGGTAGCTGGAGATAAAGTGTCAGCGTCAGCGCTGTCAAAACGCGTGGTCAGCCTGGCGTTTGCACGTACAACTTGAGGTGCTTCGCCTCGATGACTTGGCGTGACACAAGCTCTTCGGCTGCAAGCTTGGACATTTTGATGGGTTTCTTGCCCTTTTTGTATATCCACACTGCAGGCTGGGTAGGGATCAGGTCGCATTTCAGAGGCTGCTTGGGTAGCTGACGGAGCCATGACTGAGCGGCGGCCTGCACGCCGTGCTCTGACTTCATCTGCTCCGCGATGGCCCGGGCTGCTGATCGTGTCTGGGGCGCCATGCAGTAGCTGATGCCCTCGGCGAGCTTCTGTGACGTGAGCTGCTTGAAAGGGATCGGCTCCGGGCCTGCACCAGCCTTGGCGACCATCTTGCCCCAAAACGGTTGGCTATCAGAGGTTAGCAGGCAGGCAAGGGCGCTTGAAATGCGCGACGTGCGTGATCACTCACTCTCCGAAGAAGGGCACGATCAGGGTTGGCAATCCGTTTCTCAGCCCGCAAGCTGTGGTGCCCGCGCCACCGTGGTTAACGACTGCCGCAACGTGCGCGAAGAGCCATTCATGGGGACAATCCCCGATCCAGTAGACGTGATCATATTCCGCGCCAGCCAGATTGGACCACCCTTTGGACACGATCGCCCGGACGCCAGCTGCTTGGACAGCATCGAGGATCGTTTTGATCACGCGCTCTGGGTTCTCAAGAACAATGCTGCCAAAGCCGATGTATACTGGACGGTCGCCAGCAAGGAGAAAGCGTGTGAGGTCATCGGGTGGTGAATATGACGGTGCGTTGCGGAAGAAGAAGCCGCAGACATCTGTAAGTGGCGGAAGTCAGTCGTCGGGTCCATGTGAGACACCATATCCTTCTCCTTACCAACATGAGCGCCCCAGTCCGCAGGTTTTGCCACGAGGGCGGGGGACCAGCAATAAGTGAAGGGTATGTGCAGTCTTTCCGCCAGCATAGGACCGTCAAACATGGCGACTGGCTCCAGGTCGATTGAGCGTCGCCATCGATTTATCACGTCACCGAGACTGACTTTTTATTAGCATCTTATCCCCGTAGTCAGGCTCACCCGGCCATGTACGTCGAGAGAGATACTCACCCCTGCCATGTGAGATACTCGACAATCGCGTAGGAAGCCGAATTAGCTATTGATTGGTCGCCGCTATTGCTGAGATTGGCAAGCGGATGCGGGAAGCTTGCAGTGCTCGTCCAGGGCATCGTGAACATGATGTGCACCGGGATTCCGAGGACCTGGGCGCAGTGGATGTGGGCAAAAGCGGGCGGGTTGGCGATGATGGCGTCGGCTACGAAAGGGTTCCCGGTGGCAGTGTCAGGCCTGTGACAGGAGTGCCAAAAGCCCTCGAGCATCTCCTCTATCATGTCGCGCTTCTGTTGAATGTCGCCGGCTCGCAGGCTCTTGAGATTCGGAATGAGGCCGGGGTTCTTGACCATGTAGGCCATGAGGGCCGCGGGGTCGCCGCCGACGGGATAAAATTCGAGGCCGGCGCCTCTGACGAAATCGCCGAACGTGTCGTGGGTGGCGATGCGCACGCGGAATCCGAGTCGCTGAAGCTCGTTGCCAAGCGCGATGAAAGGCTGGACATCGCCTCGGCTGCCGACGACCTGGATCAAGACATTGAGTTGCGGGTGATGAGAGGATGGCCCGGCGGCAACCCCCTCGTATCCTGGAGGTCCCTGTGAAGGTCTTTGAATGGGCTCCTCGACGATGAACTTCTCGTTGGACTCCGAGGGCTGGCGGTACATGATACCGATGGCCCTCGCGAGCCTGGAGTCGCAGTCGATGTCGACTCGACCATCGTCTGTATGGCCGCGACAATCAGCACTTCGAGAGCCGGGAGAAGAGCTCTTTGCACATCAGTCAGACTTACCGCCGACCACCATGCTGCCTCCCAGGAGTTTCTGGCTATCATCCTGTCTCTGGGCGTCTCCATGGCTGTAGTGCTCGGGTTGGGTCATGTCTTGGCCGGACGATTTGTGGCAGCTGCTTCGACGCTTTTCGGACATGGTGGCTCTGACGAGGGTGCGGGCAGCTCTGGGAATGGAGGGTAGCGGGGCGCGGTAGGAGCGAGGGTGATTGGCGGGCAGGTTCGACCAATTGTCCAATTGCCCGGCAGGATCGATGACCTGGGTACTTGCCAAATGCAAGACGGGGTGAGAGTATTTGTCCTGCTGCTTGCTTCCTTAGATGGAAGTTGCTCCTTAGATTGAAATGTACCTTACGTTACAGCAAAGCTGTTGATATCGGACCCTTTCGATGCAGCACTTTTGAGGATTTTTGCTTTCTGCTCATCTCATCATGGCGTTCGATTAGCTGCTGCCTGTTCCCAACCTTTCCTGCTGCCTGGCTCCAGTAGTTCCAACCCATCATGTAAGACTGCTGACAACATCCGGTTTGGGCAGGTCGTCCGAAGGCTCCTGCGGCTCACTCCCCCGCGACGTCACTCTTGTCATCGTTCCCATCACCGCCTGTCAGCATTCAATTCGCAAAGCCTCCTTTCTTCCAGGGAGCCCGTCACCTTGACTCTGTCCCGCAACCATATACTGGGGGACCCAATGGGTCTGAGCCACCATATGTCCACGCAACAACAGCACAGGCGACAGTTCCGAGACACGTTCTGCTGCTGCCTGCCAGGATCGAAGGATGGAGATGGTTTTCAGGGGTTGAGATGACGACGACCGCGCAGCTGCGAAAACACACGACGAGGCCATAATGGATTGTACAAGCGGCTACACTAAACACTAGAGGTCGATATATGAAAGAGGAGATGGATCACGAACACTGCTTCAGTTTGCTTTCTGCTCATCATCACTCACTGAACATACCCGCCATGGTCTTCGACATGATAATCGCCTCGCTGGCCCTCGCCGGCACCGTGTCTTCGATGGTGGCTGCTCCCACTGGCTCTTCGTTCAGTTGGGGGCCCTGCGAGTTTGAGAACGAGATGGAAGCCACCGTCACGTACGAATGCAGCAACTTCGCTGTCCCCCTCGACTACCTCGACAACCTCGACACCTCTGCCAACAAGACGCTCAACCTACAGGTGACCCGCGTACCCGCCGTCAATGGCGAATCGCAGGGTAGCATCTTCTTTAATTTCGGCGGACCCGGTTCCGGATCGCGGAAAGCTTTGGTCAGCATGGCCGAGCAGCTCCTAGTCATCACAGAGGGGAAATATGACCTCGTCGGCTGGGACCCTCGGTAAGCAGGGCCTGACCTGTCTTTGTCTTAGGAGACGATGCCACTAACACGATCTTTTAAGGGGCACTGCCAGCACCTCTCCACTCAAATGCTATAAAGACATCGAGCGGCCAGTCATCATGCAGAAGCATCGCGTGAACGACGCCTTTGGCCCCGAGGACAGGACTGCTCTCGCACGCATGTGGGCTGCGGCCGAAAACCTGGGCAACGACTGTCTCAACTCCCAAGAGAACGCGCCTGAGATGGGCGAGCTTATAGGTACCGGCTACACAGCTCGCGACCTAATGCGGCTGAACGAAGCCCTCGAGGGCCCTGACTCCCTGCTTAACTACTGGGGCATATCCTACGGTACAATTCTCGGGGTTACAGTGGCTGCCATGTTCCCCGATAAGATGGGCCGCGTTCTGCTCGACGGCAATGTGAACGTTGCTCAGTGGTATAATGGCTACGACACAATCTGGTGGAGCGACGTTGACAACGCTGTCTATGACTACTTTGACCGCTGCGTCAAGGCCGGACCTGGCCTCTGCCCTCTAGCCGCCCGCAACGAGTCCGCTGCCATTCTCAATTTCAAAATGTACGAGCTCATGGCCGAGTTGCGTCGTCTTCCCATCCCGGTAGGCGACGCTACAGTTCTTGATGCATCAGCGTTCAAGCTGGCGCTCCGCGTCGTCTTATACGGAAACCCCCTGTGGCCCACCTTCTCGACCGTCTTAAACGAGCTCTTCAAACCCGCTGACCAGCGCAACCTAACCACTATCTCCAGCATCTGGCTTCCCGTCACTGAAGCCACGGAGATCATGGGAAACTTGCAAGACGAGTCTATGTTCGGCATCTACTGCAGTGACAAGAACACTCGCACTAACTCCTTCGAGAAGATCTTCGCCGTGAGCGAGGAGCTGGTGGGGGTCTCGAAGGCGCTCGGCGAGGTCGCCAACAACCTCGTCTATCTCTGCGCCCGCTGGCCGTTCCATGCCAAAGGCGGCTACAAGAGCGGCTGGAACGAGATAATCAAGACGGCGAACCCCTTGCTCTTCATCGGCCCGAGGTATGACCCCGTTACGCCCATCAGCAACGCGTACAACAACAGCGAGGTATTCGTCGGTTCTGGCGTCCTCACGCACGGGGGCGTTGGACATGGTGTCGCTGGCCATCCTTCTCTCTGCACGGCCAAAGCCATCCGTGCCTACTTCCAGGATGGCGAGCTACCTGCCGAGGACTTAGACTGCACGGCTGATCACGACGCCTTCGACACGACGAAGACTTGGAAGGACTCATACCTCCCTGAACTTGGCTGGGAATGAAGGACTTGGGGTCTTACATCTTATTTTCTTCTATTTCATCTTCCACATTTCGCCGTCTCACCTGGTCAGAGTATCGACTGGGCATTATGGGGGAGCTGGGCTTTGGATCCTCTATTAATACAGGTTGCAGTGCATAAAAGGGATACGAACTAGAGTTCCATGCACAGCAGGGCGTCGAAAGAAAAACAGACCACCTTTGCGATTTAATGCCACCTTGAGTTAGAAGTCAACCTTTTCAAAAGGAAATCGATTCCGCGTGGCACTTCCGAGATTCAAGGTCTCAAGCAACGTGTCGGCGGAGCTACCCCGGGCCCTACCCCGAATTGCCCCTGAATCCCCGCACGTGGAGAAAATGGGGTTGCTGGCTTGACGGTTTCCGCGTTAGTCGACACCCCGCAAGCTCTCATGAGGTGAGCACCGGGAACCCAAAGCCACCAGAATGAGAGTCACATCTGGTAGATCCGGCTTCGATGGTCGATTGGGGTATTTAAACCGATAGCTGAAGCGCTCCAATCAACATCGGAATCTCCAAGAGGTATCATCTGCGAACCGATCAAGACCATTGACGCCATCGGCAGTACGAGGTGACTGCGGCCCGGTACATCGCCGGTTCGCCCGACGTGCGGAGAAATATACATCGGGGGTCGACATATCGTGGCCACGGACCATCAACGATGAGTCCGAATGAGAGAGCCTCGGCACATGGCATCCTTACGATAGGTTCTGCTCAACTCAGAGCTCATTGACGCCGAGCGCTGATCATTGCTGAAGATAAATATGTATGGCTGCCCGAAAATCTTCACGAATCACAAAGGGAAAATCACTGATCGTGCCAAGATGAAGCTCACCAGAGTCCTACCCACTATTTGCTTCGGAACCGGTATCATGGCTACGGCAAGCTCCAGAGACGTGAGCTCGGAGTTCCAAGGTGAGTCGTATTAGCATCATCTTCATGCTCATCCGCGGCTGTCCGCGGTGTTGAATCGCTGCTCACATCTAGCAGGCCTCAAGCCATTCAAGCTTGAAACCTTTCCCCCTGGAGCCATTCGGCCGGGCGGTTGGTTGAAGGACCAGCTGCAGCTTTCAGCAGATGGTCTTGGGGGCCACCTGTTCGACTTTTACCGCTACGTGGCGCGGTCCACCTGGCTCGGCGGCGACCACGAGTACAGCGAGCTGAATGAGGCGTCGCCATACTGGTTCAACTATATTGTGCCGTTGGCCTGGTCACTCGATGACCAGAGGCTGAAGGACCAAGCCAAAAAGTACCTTGACTACGTTCTGGATCACCAGGCCGACGATGGCTGGATTGGACCCGAAACCACGAAGCAAACCCGCGGCATCTGGGCTCGCTCACTTCTGATGTTCGGCCTGACAGTACGTTCCGCGTGTCCTCCCACGGCAGCTGGCACTAATGTAGTATCGCAAGCAATACGCGGAGGCCGATGCATCCCAGACAGACCGCATCGTGGACGCTATGCACAAGTTTGTGACTTTGGCACACTCGATGCTGCAAGATGATTTCACGGGCCTCTTGCCGGACAAAGCGGCAGGTGATACCTTTGATCCTTTCGGATTTGGGGTCTCCCGTACCCATGAGTTACCAATCTCGCTCATGTGGCTGTACGAGAACTATCCTCGCGGCAAGGAGGACATCATTCGTGAGACAATCGAGCTCATGTTCGAGGGAGGTCGGAAGGGGGGTCGAGACTGGTCTGCTTTCTTCGTCGAGGGTGTGTTTCCGCTGCAAGGCACAGGAACATTCAAGCCGTCGGGCTTCACCCACGGGGTCAACTTGGCGCAAGGCAAGTGAAACCGTGATGTGGACAAAGGTCACAATTGCTAACTTTCTCAGGCCTTCGCTACCCGACCATTTTGTATCGCCTCACTGGAAACGAAAGTCTTGTGACTCAGACGCGAGATGCTGTGGACATGACAGTCAAGTACCACACATCGCTGTCCGGAACGATCATCGGTGATGAGCACCTTGGAGCTCTGAGCCCGCAACGAGGGCATGATCCATCACCTCTATACCTCGGCTGAACTTGTTACTGACGAGTGTAAAGATCCGAGCTATGCATGGCCGTCGAGTCCATGTTCTCCTACGCCTACCTGTATCGCTTCCATGGGGCCAATGACTTCGCAGATCGGGCCGAGCTCGCTGCGTTCAACGCATTCCCGTCTGGGATGAGTGCCGATTGTAAGGTGTTTCCACGTTGGTGCTAGATACTAGCTGACACATTGCAACAGGGTGGTCGCATCAATACGTCACGCAAACCAACCAACCGTGGAGTCGGAACCTCACGGTCAACCCATTCTTCAATGTCGCTTCGTATTCCTCGACATTTGGGTTGGAGCCAAACTTCGTACGTCAGCATTGAAAGCGGGCCTGAGATACAGTCTAACAAGATTTTAGCCATGCTGCACAGTCAACCATCCTCAGGCGTACCCGAAATACGTCACATCGTCCTACGCCAGGAGTGGCGAGCTTGGAATCGCCCACATTCTCCTTGGACCGACTTCTATCGAGACCAAGATCAAAGACAAGGCTGTCAAGAGTAAGCCCAGTCAAGAGTGGGAAAATTGTGCGCTAGCTGACAAAGGAAGTCTCCTGCGAGACCAACTATCCCTTCTCATCCACACTTCAATACGAGATCTCAAGTGAAGTAGACTTTGACTTCGCCGTACGCATCCCCGACTGGACCAACTCGAAAGCCTCGCTCCAGGTCAACGACAAGTGCTTCAAGCGCATCGCTCCCGACTCGTCTTCTCTCCAACACATCAACATCCCAGCTGGAAAGACATCTCTGACCCTCAACCTCCCCATGGAGATTCGTACCGAAACGCGTAATTCCTCTGTCGGCATTTACTACGGCCCGCTCCTCTACGCTCTTGACCTCGCCTACACGGAAACGGAACACCAGCCTCTGAACTGGACGGATAGGAAGCCCCTCGCTGATGAGGAGGTCCACCCCAAGGCGCGCGACCACGTGCTGGAGCCGACTGAAAGGTGGCAGTACGCCATTGATCCCGAGAGTATCCGTGTGGAGGAGAACCGCCGCGAGAGCGGGGACCTGCCAAGTCCTATTTTCACGAGGGATGGCCCGCCAACGTCGCTGACTGTTGATGCGTGGGAAATTGATTGGGCTGTGGACGGGGACTCAGCGGCCTGGCCTCCTATCAACCCCGTTTTGGCGGCGGACAAGAAGAAGAAGATCAAGCTGATTCCTTATGGCGCAGCCAAACTGCACATTGCGCAGTTTCCAGTTGCGAAGGTAGGCTGACGAGGAAGATGATCGTCGACAATCTTGAGCAGAACAGTCTAAATTATCATGTAACAGTGCTCCTCGCCAGATGAGGGGTCAAATGCGATGCTTCTCTCATTTGGCATCATGTGTCGTTTTCGTATCTAGTCTATCATTGTCCAACGCCTGCTAGCAATCCCACCAATCTGCCCAAGTCCATGATCTACCGAACTCGCGCTCTACATGCTTCGGCCCTTCACATCCTTTGCATAAGATTCTCAGCACCTCCGGCTCGAGATGACACCACCAAGCCAATGGACCAGCCACGCCCAGCCCAGGTCCTGGGAAGCCAGCTGAGCTTCTGTAGCCACAATTGGCCATGCGTGTTCGACCCTCGACAGTCTGAAGCCCGGCAAAGCTCAAGCGTTCTGACCGGCAATCTGCCGCCCGCACCTTTCCCAGACATCCAGCCCAGTCATCACAGAGGTACAGAGCATGACGGTTCCCAGCGTGCCTGGCTCGCTCGAGATCCACCCCACAATCGACCCCGGGATCAGCATGTCCAGCGAATCCGCCGCCATCCGCCTCATCAGGCCCCTCGCCTTCTTGCGCACCTCAGCCCGGTGGGCCTTCCTCGCCACGACACCCTCGCGCAGCCGCTCCCTCTCCGCCTTCCAGTCCTCAGGCCCCTTCGGTGGGGCTGCGGGCCCCGGCACCGGCTCCCCGAAGAGTTTGACGACCTTCACGGCGCCGGAGAGGACGCCGACGGCGAGGGCGCAGAACCAGAACCGCTGGGCCTCGACGTTGAGCATGGTGGAACGCTCCTCGCCGAAGATGGCGACGCCGGGGACGCCTAGGAGGTCGGGCAGGGTGATGGTCTCGAGGAGGCCGAAGGCGCCCATGAGGGACGAGTAGATAATGTCGAGGTGGACCTCGAGGGGCTGGGGGTCGGCGATGGCACGGGCGACGAGGGTGTAGGCGGTGGAGAAGGACTTGGCAAAGTTGAAGGTGCGGATGGCGCGACGCGTGATGTTCACCTGGGACTTGAGAGGCTCAAGGGTCAAGGCGGTGAGGCGCGGCGAGGGCGCGGCGGCGGCGGTGAAGAAGGGGTAGAGAGATGGAAGAAGCAGGGGGTAGGCGAGGAGGATCTGGAAGATGGATTGGATGCCACGGAGGAGGCGTTCGAGGCCGACTGATGGCGGTTAGCTTGATCGGTAGGAGGCGATGGTGAGGGGATTTGGGTGGAACTGCGTGAAATCCGTGTATGAAAGTTGGAGCGGCAGCTCTACGCCCCATCACCCAATATGCAGCAGCTGTGGATTGAAGCTCAGGGAAACAAACTCACAGATATCCGTGCCGAATGAGATGAGTTGCTCGATCGTCTGTGACGGCATGATGGCGGTGGTTGGGCTTGCAGCCGATGAATCTGCTCAGACGGCGTAGGGTTAGTGGCGTCACGCGAACTAATGAGCCTCAAAATGCTCAAGATATCCCACGCAAAGAAGATGGAAAGGCCAGGTTCGATTCGAGGTTGGCGGTGTTGTTGAGATGCGGTCCCCAACTGAGGTTCGATGTCGAATGTTTGAGGTTTGGCTTAGCTCCTGTTTTCCCCGTTGTCGCCCAATCGGATCTGTTGGGGTGGATGAGCTTCAAGGGAGTGATAAGCTCCTCCTGGGCAAGGATCAAGATAAAGCGATTCGGGACCAGTGCCAGTACTGACATGGTCTCGACCGAGCCTGTACGTTCGAATGGTCCTTTCCCAGCGTAGGAAATAACAAAAATTGCGGGCTGTGCCTCTGAGAACCATCACGGCGCATGCCGGAGAGCAGCCAACTGGCAACAAACGAACACCACAGCTTTAAAGTCTACCAAACTAGGTACGGAACACATATGTACAAGCCCTCTCTCTGGCTGCCATTCCAAGCCTCCATTTTCCACTGAGGCTGCCTTACTGGCCAGGCGCGATCAGCTTGCCCTGCGAGCGGGCATTCGGCTCCCAACCACCAGCCAGCGCGTTGCCGCCGTTCTGCGCGGCGTACTCAGCCATCCTCGCCTCGAGCTCGGGGCGGAAGTGGCGGATCAGGCCCTGCAGCGGCCAGGCGAAAGCCTCACCCAGAGCTGGAGATAAGTTAGCACAAGGTCATCACGTAGTGGAAGCATCATGACATACCGCAAATAGTGTGGCCCTCGACCTGCTTGGTCAGCTCCTGGAGCATGTCAATCTCCCGCGGGCGGCCCTGGCCCTTCTCGAAACGCTTCATGATCTGGTCGGTCCACTTGCTGCCCTCACGGCAGGGCGTGCACTGACCGCAGGACTCGTGGGCGTAGAAGTGGGACAGGCGGCTGATGGCGCGGACGACGTCGGTGCTCTTGTCCATGACAATGACAGCCGCGGTACCGAGACCGGACTGGCTGTCCTTGAGGGCGTCGAAGTCCATCAGCTGGTTGTCGCAGACATCCTTGGGCAGGATGGGCGTCGAGGAACCACCGGGGATGACGGCGAGAAGGTTGTCCCAGCCGCCGCGGACACCGCCGCAGTGCTTGTCGATCAGCTCACGCAGAGGGATGGACATCTCCTCCTCGACGGTGACGGGGTTGTTGACGTGGCCGGAGATGCAGAAAAGCTTGGTGCCCTGGTTACGCTCACGGCCAAAGCCGGCAAACCAGTTGCCACCGCGACGGCAGATCGTTGGCGCGACAGCGATTGTCTCGACGTTGGCGACGGTGGAGGGGCAGCCGAACAGACCGACGGCGGCAGGGAAAGGCGGCTTGAGACGCGGCTTGCCGGGCTTGCCCTCGAGCGATTCGATGAGGGAGGTCTCTTCACCGCAGACGTAGGCACCGGCACCACGGTGGACGTAGACGTCAAAGTCGTAGCCGGATCCGCACGCGTTCTTGCCAATAAGGCCGTCCTTGTATGCTTCGTTGATGGCGGTCTGCAGGACAGCAGCCTCGTGGTAGAACTCGCCACGGATGTAGATGTAGGCGGCGCTGGCGTTCATGGCGCGGCCGGCGACGAGGCATCCCTCGATGAGCTTGTGAGGATCCTTTCGCATGATTTCGCGGTCCTTGCAGGTTCCGGGCTCTCCCTCGTCGGCGTTGACAACCAGGTATCGCGGCTTGCTGTCCTTGTCCCAGTCCTTGAAGTTCATGAATGACTACCACCGTCAGCACGCGTCGAACCAACAAACAGTATCCGATTGCCACCTACCCATTTCAGACCGGAGGGGAAACCGGCACCACCGCGTCCTCGCAGGCCGGAAGCCTTGACCTCGCTGATGATCCACTCGTGTCCCTTCTGGATAATCTCCTTCGTCTTGTGCCAATCACCCATCTTCTTCGCCGACGCCAGCGACGGAGACATGCGGCCGTTCAGGTTCTGGAAAATTCGGTCGCTGTCCTTGAGGCCGCCGTAACTGCTACGGACGGTGGCGTAGTTGCGAGCCATGTTGGCCGCGGTCGCGGGTAACCGCTGTGATGTCGACATCGTGTCGCGGGAGCACGGGGAGTGTGAGGATGAGTATCGGTTTCTCGGCAGACCTGAGCTTGTGATCGGATTGCCCGGGTGGCGTTGAGCGATTGAGGGTCCCGACAGGGAGGGGGTCGATGAAGGGTCGGATTTGAGGTTATCCTGGAGCTTGCGAGGTTTCGGCAACCTCTAGATGATCTTGATGACGCCTGGATTTTGGGGCGCTATGATTGGACAATGGGCCGGTACACTCACGTGACTTGGGACTTGCTTACCTGATTCAATGTTTTGTTGGCGGCAGGTCCATTCCAAAGCATCGCGAGGTGGCCCGAGTGTGGTCCAAGCTTCCTCTGATTGATGCCGTATGTCGTTCACAGTGATCTCGTAGGCGGCCAAACGAGCAACACAGCCATGCTCATATGACGCCCACGCTGTTGGCATCGAGCTGGCGAATCTCGTCCTTACCCTAGTCAAACATGTCGTCTGGCACCAGCAAGCGTCGCTCGATCATCCCTCCTGTTTCCAACTCAGGCCCCCAAGCGCCCCTCAATGCGTCCTCCTCGTCCAAGATCTCCGACAATAGCATCTTAACCGGCAGCCACTCGATCACCGTACAGTCCGAATCGATCATCCACCCGCGAGCGAAGCTTGAGTCGACGAGCGGCAGCATATACGTCGGTAGACGGTGTATTATTCACGAGCGAACACACATTGGTCTCAGCGATGGCGACGAGGGTAGCGGAGGCGTGACGCTGGGCGACTATGTCACGGTCGAGGTCGGCACCGTGATCGAGGCCGGCGGCACAGACATTGGCGACGGTACTGTTGTTGGCATCCGTTCCAGGATCGGCAGCGGTGCTGTGATTGGCAAAGTAATAATCCTACGGATACCTCGAAGTTGTACGACTGCTAACCCCGCCCCAGAACTGCACCATCACACCGCAGTCAGTAATTAAGGCCGGCGAGAAGATCCCCGATTCTACTGTGATATTCTCCAATGGCCGACGTCGTACCGACAAGCGAGACGTGACGGAGCTGAGGCACAAGGCGCAGGCGAGGCAGGTCGATGTGCTGCGGAAGCTGATCCCGACAAATCCTCTGAGACGTCAAGCGGCTGCCGAGTAGCAGTCAAGATTTCTGCCCACGAGAAAGGACGCGTCTTCTTGCGAAATATGATACCCTAGTTGCGGAAATTGAAATTCGGCTTAAATCTCACTGTGCTCCCAACCACGCTGCCATCATTTCTGCTAGGTCTATTTTAGGAGACCGGCAAATGTTGATCTCTCGCACATTTGGCTGAGCAGGACGCCATGAAGTACGTGTGCACTTGATACATGTCATGTGCCGGAGCTCCTGGAGGAGTTGTCTCTTTCCACCTTGTTGGTTCTATTCTTGCGAGGCACTCAGGATGGCTGGCCGGCGCGTCTTCATGAACCTCATCCGGATCTAGTGCGGCTATCAGGTTTCGTCCTCGTTGTCCTCGTTGTCCTCAGCTTTCCTTTTTCTCCTGAATCGCCGACACTGATCATCCATCCGCGCCGAGCATGCTTCACCATGGCCAAAGTACTCGGCGTCGTCTCCGCTGGCGTGGGCATTGCAGCCTTCGAAGGCCAACTCACAGCCGCGATTGAAAAGCTTCAAGACACTCGTCACTTCCTCAAGGGCAAGGCTATCGAAGAAATCGCCTATGTACAAGTACAGCTCCACCTCTTGTAAGTGGTGCTGTAAACACTTCAACCAGAGGGACAAAGCGACCTGGATGTGATGATGGGTTATCATTGGCACCAATTCAATTGCTGTGAATCTGCACTTGGCAAGCTTTCAACACGCCTCCGAGAACGCCTCGGATTGCCATCACACCTACCTACCTGGAGAATGTACGGCCTCAAATTCATTGACATATCCAGGGGGATATCGAGGCTTGAGTAAAATGATCCAGGGCCCAAGCCAAATCATAATTCTTACTAGGCTCTGTCCGTCGATTGACTAACGAGATGGGACAGCGGCATGAAACCACAATCACCGACGGTGTTGCATCTCGTTGCTGGGGATTACACTGAGTCTAGTCGAACGAAGCCTCACATTCAGTCGAGAGCTCTTCGAGCAACGTAGCCCTGCGATAAGCGGTCCAAGAGCGGTCTGGCTTAGGGGCCTTGGCCACTCACGATGATGATATTCAGGCCGTAGGCAGGTACGCCGACAACTCAAAAATCAGCACCTATGGTAAGAAAGTGGCCCAACCCAGCAATTTTGTGTGCAGCACTCCAGCCTGCCGTTGCAAATGCTGCCACATTGGCAGGATACATAGCAGATTTTGGGGTATTGAATACACGTCGCTGTCCGTCTTCCTGACGAACTTGACGAAAGCAGATGTACCTCACGGCGCCTGCGACTGAGATTTCACGCGGCGTTTTCGCAAAAAGGCATCCCGTGAGCAGTCTGTGCCAACTTCGAAGCCGTTTATCTTGCTAGGCTGTCCTCACTGCGACCGGCGCTCCAAGTTCAGCGCATTATAAAATACACATTGCCGGGTTTTCGAGCGCTATGGCTCCACAGTCGTCTCGCGGCCCCTTTCCTATCAGAGCTTTTCTAGCACAAAGGTATGTCACTACCTTGACTAGCATTTCTTGAAGGATAACGGAGACTTTTCGATGAAGTCGGAGGCGCAGCTCGGAACGATGACAGGCCTTATTTCGCCAGCTGGTTGCGACGGGACACGGGTAGAAGCCGGCTTTGCCCTCAAACATTACCCGCTCGCCGAAATTTGCTTCATCTGCATCCACTCGAGAGTCACAGGACCCAGAAGCCCGTGTTGCTGGGGCGGCTTGGTGCGGTACTCTGGCTGAAAGTCTGAGGCCGTCGCAGTCCACGTGGACACTCTGTTTGCCGTGGCCTTAACCCGGTTAAACAATGTGCTCGTTACTTCGACCTCGAGGATGTGTTCTTTTCCCGGTGTAATCCACGCGGTGATATCTAGCTCTGGCCTGGACGGGTCGATGGGTGGAAGGCGTGTCCCGTCGATCATGGCGCGCATGGTGTGCGTTACGGGCCCAAGGTGCAGAATGGCCCCGATGGGAGCTCCACAGCGAAGCTTGGGAGTTGTGAAGTTTGTGCGATAATGCCCGACACCACTGACCTTTTCGAAACCGTCACCCAGGTTCGTCCATGAGGCAAGGCCGCGGGACTCGAAAGTGGCGTTCGTAACCTCGGTCTTGACGGACAATGCGTCCGCGGCCGAGTGCCAGTCTTCGATGGTAAAGTCCCATTCTTCGAGGCTTGTGGGAGGGGGAATAGAAGGCTTGAAAGACAACTCCTTCCCAGAAGCTGTGACAACATTTGCTTCGCCAGAAAGGCCAGCCAAGATTGTTTTGCTGTTGATATACTCCAAAGACTTGACCGATGTGCTGGCACTTGAGATACGGAAGTCGTGTGGCGCCTCTTTCTTGAACGCGATGATCCTGGTTTCCTTTTTCTTGAGAGATATATCGAGCTTTAAAGTGGCAGGCGCCGTGCCGAAGCGCGCGAGAGGTTTCTGTGCCCCAGTCCAGGCGTCGTATATGTAAGGTGCCGCTTTGTCTGGGGTGTAAGCAGAAACAGCACATGACGTGGTTGAATTCTGATCATTGAATAGAAAGAGGTACTCGACGTCGCCGTCAGAGCGCCACTGGGGGTAGACGAGGTTCTGGGAGCAGATCAAAGTCACCCGTGGCAGAACTTTCGCCTCGGCGAGAACACGCGGCAAGGCGTCCTCGTTGTTGATACGGTATACGGTTCGCTCTTTGTAGAGGTCCTGGATGGTCTTGGTGAGTATCGAGAGGTTTTCGGGGGTGGCCGGGTATGTCTGGTTCGGCGCGTATCCAACGAAGACAACCGGCACGCCCGCCTTTGCAAGCTTGAGGATCGCCTGGATTCCGGAAACAGTGATAGTAGTCTGTTTGTCCAGCACAAGAGCGCGGTAGCCCGGTCCGTTGGGTGCAATCATGCCGTTTACGCCGCGGGCTTGTGGGCTTTGTAGGTTCTCTGCACTCAGGTAGTCATATGTGTAGCCTGGCAGATTATTAGCATTTGAACGAGCAGGGAATTCTCTCGGGTACTTGCCCATATCCTCAAGATTGGATGACCCATATTGTTGAACTGGCTTCCACGGAACCTTGTAAAGGTAAAAGGCCAGGTCCACCTTGGGGACGCCCTGCTGGAGAATGTACTGGTTCCGGCCGATGTAGTCCATTGCGTCCGTCAAATGTCTCCAACTCGGCTGTACAGAGCTCCACATGTCAGTGTACGCATACTCAAACGGCGTATAACCCGGCCAGGTCGTGTTGGGGTAGGCACCAGTGTACAGTGACCCGTGTATCACGTTCATGGTGAAGCCGCCTGCCAGCGATCGTCGGACGCGCGAAAGCATGTCATACACCGTCTGAGAGTAGGCGGCGGTGCGGAATGCAGCCACCTCCGTTGAAATAATATTACGCCCCGCCAAGTGCGCCGGCCCACTGAACTGTCGATATGTGTCCAAATTGTCGACGAAACCAAGGGATTCTGCCTCCGGGGCATCCACGAGCGGTATGTCGCTCAACTGTTGGGCGATGTTAGCGGAAGTCCAACCAACCACACCGAAGTTTGAAGAGAGCATATTCACCATGTCTAGAGGCAGATTATATGCCGGTTGCGTGGAAAATTCAAAACCTCTCGAATGTGCCCAGCTCCCAAAGTGGATCAGATACTCCTGGTATCCAGCATTGAGGGCGTCGCGGTACACAAGCTGGTGTGCACTCTCCCCCTCAACCGTAAGATTCCCGTAGGTGAAGAACTCTGAGTACGGAGGAAACGTGCCCTTCCAAAGATTCATCGGGCTGAAGAGGGAGGCAAGGTAGGGTATCATGCTGTACCCTGCTCTGGTCTTGATCCTATTAAGAAGGTCCGGGGTCCAGTGAAGCGCCGCGAGTTGTTCCATGCTATCTTCCCACGCTGCGTCATAAAGTGTCAGCATGTAAATCATCTCGTAAGCCCTGGGTTGGCAGTGGGTGCTCACCGTATTTTCCAACGTCTTTAAGCAATCCAGCGATGTTGGCATCTGACAAGATGTTGTTGTCCCAAAAGTCGGTCACCTTTTTTGCGCCCGTGGAGCTGAAATGGTCAACAATCCAGGACCCGTTGCCAACCACGGTCTCGGCGTGAACCCCGCCAGCGGTGGACTTCTGGTTGGTGTAGTGTTCCCAGAACGTGAACACCCTCCAGGTTTCATCATCCTTTGGCGGTTCCCAGTCAACGGTGCCATTCGAGATAAAAGGCGTGAGATCGACCGTGCTCGCTTCATCTAAATAGATGTGTGGAAACAGACGTGAGCCACTAAAAAGCTGGAACTGAACAGAGGATACTAGGACGCGTCAGTCACTGTTGCTCGCTGTTCGGTCAAACTTTGGCCACAGACCTTTTTGGACCCTGCTTGCTGTCGCTGCTATCAACCTCGGCGTTCCGAATTGTTCTAGCTTGTGCATAAACCCAGCTCCTGTACTGAGGAAGCTGGGTACAACATATTTCGGCAGAGTTCCGTTGAAAGGGTTGGTAGAATTTGCCTCGACCGATCCCATCAGCTGTAGGCCACATGGGAGGGCCATTGGTTAGCCAGATCAAGTTCAAGCAAATCTACTTTGGAAGGCTCTATCATACCAGCTGGACAGAAAGCCCTGGCGTCATGGGTTCGGCTGGGACACCCTGTCCTTGGTTGGCCCCGAGAGCAAAGTCGAGGGAAATCTCATTGCGCTTTGCAGTTTCAAGGGCTTCCTTGAAGATCCCGTTGAATGCCGGTGTTCCGAACCCGTACTTGCCCCAGTCCGTGGGGGTAGGGTCTCCATCTTTGTGCTGAGGGATTCCGTAAAGGTAGAATGGCAAGAACTCAATGGCCCCAGCGCCGATGGAAGCTATGTCCTTGATGTCCTGGGACACGACATCAGGAACCACGCTGGCGTCTGGCAACCTAAAAGAAACAGTATCAGCTCAGTACGGGAAAGGATGGCCTCTGGAGGTAGAAATCTCGAGAGTCAGCGCACCAGTATCGGAGTTTGGCTCGATGCTCGTTGCCCGGGTTTTGGAAGGTGGCTGAGATGCATGTCGTGAGACTGATGACGCTCAGAGCGAGGCAGGTGTGATCTTTAAACCGCATCTTGAGGGATCTACGGGCTGCCAGTAGAAGGAGGAGTTCGCGGGATATCAACGAGTGCTCGCTTGACAAAATCTTGGTAAGTGTAAGTCCACTGCTTGAATATATGCATCGTCTCTCGGGGGTTGTTATGCCGAATTGCCCCTGACAAGATGAAGGCCAGGGGCTTGGACCCTTCCTGAGTCTGCATTAGCTCTGGTTTTTGCTGTGTCGTATTATCTTTGACCGTCTACTCCTAGGCACACTGCACAGCTGACGACATTCCATATCAGGGGTTTCTTCTCCGAAAATCAAGACCACAGCAGTGTTCCAGGGCGAAATGTCTCACAAGTACATCATTTTGGTCTCGCATTTGCGAATTCCAACCTCTGAAGTAGGTGGTTTTGTATTACAGTTGATGCGTAATGTACATGTATGATCGGCTGGATTAGAACACATTCGGCCCGGCAAGGTAAGACGAAGACAGCGGGACAGCGGGGAGTCTGGGGTGCTTTGCGGGGAAACTGGCCACAGGTCGAGGATCCCCTGTACGATGTTCCTCACTCGGGCTTCCACGTGGAGACCCCAGTGTGGTCAACCACGGAATTAGAAGGAATTGGCAGGGAATACGGTAGGTAGATGCCAGAGGACCCAGAGAACCGGGCCGGCTCACCAGCAAAACTGGTGGACTTTGTGATTCCCATCACCCGAGGCACCCGAGGCACCCGAGGTACCCGAGGCAGTACTACCATAAGGTAGTTTATAGTACAAGGATTACTGGAGTAATTCGGACTTATTATTTCGGGGATCTCTCATCTATCCCGCGACTAGATAGCCATACAACGGGGCGCCGAAAGTGTCGGATGAGTAGAGATTCCTCGATGCCCCTCGAGCATTCTATGACGCAACTCTATGATAAAACCCCAGAGATGGTTTACTGCGACTACGACACCCACAGAGGGCCAACTCTAGTGTACCGGGAAGAATTGGACTTGCCAGACCACGAAATGTGCCTTAAATGTGCTTAGAGCGAACCCGCTGTTGTGATAGCTGAAATGTGCCTTGTCAGTGCTCCCACACCATGCCGCAGAAGAGGATAGCACTGAGAGGCGGGGCATCTCGCTCACCCAATAAGGCCTTTCCCAAGGCCCCGTCGCAAAGAATACTATAGACAAAGAGCATGGACCAGGTTCACTGCACATCTCATGGTCGAAAGAATGGAAGAGTTACTTCGGCCATAAACTGCGGGGGCCACGTTTCGCTACAGCTCCTGCCGAAGGGGCGGGGAGAATTGGGTCTTGGCAGGCACACTGGCCAACACAAAGCGTATCTATCTTTCATGAAGTCGCTGGGTTGGCCCAAAATATTGGTCAATCCCATCCGATCTTCTTTCAATGTGTTTTGTAAAGTGCAGCGGATACGGGGTGGCCAGGTACGCCGCTCTCAATGGGCAAGTCCATGATGAAGATACGGTTCAGGAAGTGGCCATAAGCTTCTGAGATCTTATTATTTCATTCGGTAGCAAATTTGCTGCAAGACCTGCTTGGTAGCTACCTTGAACCGACTCGCATCCGTGTTGCTTCATTAATTATGAGGCGGACCCAGCTAAACCGCGTTTTTAGATGTTCTCAAACTTTGCGACATTCGCAGGTTATGTTTGGTTGTCGGAACCAGCGATGGGCAAGTGATGATTACATTTTGCGTTAGAAATCCGGTCCCATCGTCACATAGTCTAGGACAGTACTACCATAAACAAGCCAGAGTGCTGACCCGCCAAGAAGCCTTGTGCACCGGACCTTTGCCTAAGAGTGCCACCAGCAGTATCGACGAGGGCTTTGTACAACAGGAAGAAGCGTGCCGGCCACCACAACTGCCCTGCTCCTGGAAGCGATATCCGCCGTTTTCTACAGAGAGAGGGTTGAGCACGGATCCTAACTTGCCCTATTAGAAGCATAATATGGCAATAAACAGGCACCTGGGACGCCGAGTGATACCTTCACGATAATCAGTTACACCCACATCGACACCGTTATATTTGCAACTCTGATCCTTTCTCTAACAACGACAGAGACGTATGCTGATCCTCCCGAGTCGTTGACTGCACTAATTCCCTTGCTTTCGTACACAAAGGGGCAAATGGGACCCGCGAGTCACGGCGGCAGCAGAGGATTCTGAGGACCTTTGGGGCAAGCTGCTTGGACTGCCCTTTGGGAGCACGCCAATCCTCCAAAAGTGCCTGAAGGAAACGCTGTCTCTTCCGCGGCCAGTGGTCAGCATCGCTTCAGGGGGGTTGAGTCTGACCTATCGCTGACTACGTCCGCTGGCTAGAGCACTAGTGTAAAGGGCTCCAGATCCAGCCTTCTGAGCTGTTTCATGATGGCCGGTACGCCAGACGCATCACTTGGCTTTCGGAGCTGATGCCGATGTTCAAGGTTCACTTAATGAAGTGGCGCAACAAGTCGGGTCCAATGGACCGGTCTTGTCCGGAATCCATGGTTCGCCACCAGATCGAGACGGCTTTGCTGAGCGCTGTGTCGCGTCTATTGAGTAAGGGTTTCTAGGAAGCAGCGTGGACAAAAGCGATGTTGAGGAGTATGCGAGACGTGGCTGGACCCATGAGCAAACAGGGTGGTATAGCTGGACAATCTAGTTTTCAGGAGTTCAAATTTACTTCCGGCGGGATGCTTTCGATTGTTGCGTCAATTCCTTTTTTTGTCGACTCCTGTGGTGTTCAGAGTCTTGAAACATTTCACCGTACCCAGCCCGGGGCAGAAATGGTCTCCTGACGCGATCAGGCAAAATAAAAGTTGCAGTGAATCGAGGACCTAAAATAACCTCGTGGGTCTCCCTCCCCTGACGCTCCCCAAACACCAATGGCCAGGGCCGACAAGGGTTCCCAGGCTCACCGTCGACCTTAAATTTCCAGATTGCCTTACCGACCCGGATGGAGACTTTGTTCCAGGGTATTCATCAACCTGACACGAGAAATCGACCCATCGGTGGAAGGAACACAGAAAGATCCTTCGACCAGTGAATTCTGTCCTGAATTTTTGACGAGACCCCCGGACTGAGCGAGCGCTTCCACCTCCTCCATGAAACCCACGATCAAGCCCCAACACCACCAAGCCACGATTCCGTGAATCGTGGAACAGACGATCGCGATGAACAACGCCCTCCTCCACATCTTGCTGGTCCCCACCCTGGCGATCGCGGCCCTCAACGCCCCGCCGATCCCCCGCGCCTTCCTCTTCGCCCTGCTCGCCCACCAGGCATGGCTCACAACACAAACGGTCGAGGCCGCCAGGCTGGGCACCGCCGCAGGCTTCCCGTCTCTCGACGTGCACACTGCCGACATCGCCGTCAAGACAGCCATACTCGTCACGCTGCACATGGGCGTCGTCCTGTTCATGGAGAACATCGCCCTCCCAAAACGTGACACCTGGGCCGGCCAGATCAAGGAGGGCTACAAAATGGTCTTCAACGGCCGCCGCATCGGCACCGCCCGCCTCGCACCGCAAGTCCCCGTCTTCGAAGGCGACGCCAAGTCCCCCGACAAGCCAGGCCGCGAAACGCCGCACCAACCGAGGGTCGGCTTCCACGCACGCATCGGGACGGTTCGTCGCGAACGGCGCCTCCGCTTCCTCGCCCGGCGTGCGGCGCTCGTGCTCCTCCTCGTCGTGCTTGAGTTCGACATCAAGCCGGCCTTCCTGCATGCGTACCTCCCGACGACGTACGACGACTTCGCGCCGGCCAAGGAGGCCTTCTTCCGGCGGCTGGTGCTTCCGGGTCGAGGTCCTGGGCCCGACGGCCACGAGCTGGCGGTGCGGCTGTGGATGACGCTCGAGACGACGTGGGCGGCGTACTCGTTCTACACCATCTGGCACAGCGTGGCGTCGGTGCTGGCGGTGGCGACGGGGTTGGACGAGCCGCACGAGTGGCCGCCGCTGTTCGGCGACATTCGACAGGCGTACTCGATGCGGCGGTACTGGGTCAAGTTCTTCGACCGGCTGATCTACCGCACCATGGCGGGGTACGCCAAGCTGGCCGGGCGGTGGACGGGGCTGCTGGACGCCGAGGGGCGGGCGGACGCGGCGTGGCGGCGCTGGGTGCTCAACGGGGTCATCTTCATGCTGAGCGGCGTGTTTCACGCGTGGTCGGCGACGTGGCAGGGGTATCGCTGCGGGTTCTGGGAGGAGGTTTGGTGGTGGGGGGTGAACTATCTGGCTGTCGTGGGAGAGACGATCGTCCTGGAGGGACTGCGTAGGGCGTTCCCTGGGTGGTATCGCCGGGCGGCGGAGGGACGGATGGCTAAGATGGCGGGAGGGGCGTGGGTGTTCCTCTTCATCTTCTGGTCGGCGCCGAAATACCTCTACCCGGTCATGGTTTGTGAAGCTTAGTTTTGGTGGGTATGGAGTTTAAAAGTTGAAGTCGTTTTTTTCCCCCTCTTATCAAGCATGCTACCATTGTCAGTGACTGACTGTTTACTCTCGTAGCGTGTCTAATATTGCTGGGGTCACGGCAGGCTACGGTAGTCGGATGTTCATCGTAACGGAGTGGCGTTCAGCTAGGGGCCGGGGCGGGGTTGAACGTCCGAGTCAGGCGTCGGCGGGCCCGGTGTTCGTGCCGCTGCTGGGGCCTGAAGAAAAATTGGCGATGGTGCAGATAAGGAGATGACGCTGAGAAATGGCGACAGAGGGACCACGGCGGGCCATCTCGATGTGGGAGGTGGATGGTGTGGAGGGAGATGATGAAGGAGGGGTTCGCGGTCGAGTTTCTCGAGTCGGTGAGTCTGGGGTACCCCAAGAATGGGGTTGTCGTTGGACTTTCGTCCTCGGGTCAGATTTGTTCGGTCATGAAGGCCTTTCTTTGACATCTGCCAAGAGAGTTTCTGTGATGCTCGTTTTCGAGATCGGAGGGTAAGCTGCTGTAGGGATCTCCGGACGGTCAGCGTCGGCTGCTCGAGGTGAAGGGCGCGGGGACAGCACTAAAACGCGCCCTTCTAGTCATGGCAATGCATCTTTTCCCGTTATCTTACGAATATGTAATGCCATGTTGGAGATAGCCTCGTTGGCGCTGACTGCTCGACCGACGTCTGCAGTGATAGAATGCCGGTGTCAGCAGGCTAGAGGAGAGCTGCCTCCGGCCGGCGCCATCGGCGGGAGGCTTGCCCTTTCGTCCCCTGCCGCTTCGGTGTGGTGCAGAGGGCGTTATAGTGGCATTAGTGGATGCCAGGTGCAGACGATGGCGATGCCAGACCCAAAGTAGCAGGTGGTTGTCCCCCCCGCATGTACTAAGATGAAAGGCCGGCAGGGGCCGAGTGCGCTAAATGGCAACTGCCAATGCCACTGACGTAACTCCAACTCTACGCCCCCGCACCTCTCAGAAACCCCAATGGGGAGACCAAGCTCACCCAAGACAACTCCTCCAAGGCTGCGACGTCACCTTCTCACCACCTCCGCCATCCTTCGACCCTGACCCTGAAAGCATCCGCCGAGCCTGACGAAAACCCCGCGCACCTGACTCGACATCACCACTATCGATGGCTATCGCCGGGGGACATGCCCAGGACCCAGCAAGTTGGAGAGCCTAGGCGTGCACAGCCAATCTGCCAATTCAACCCGGCCATGGCGCGATAGCAGCTTTCGCACCCCCAAGTTCCCAACCGTCCCCATTGAGCAGCGATCGGCTTCCCCAAACGCGCCCTTGACCAATACCGTCGAGCCCATCACCCCGTTGCCTGGCACCAGCCAAGCACATGGAGCCCTTCGCTTCGGCGGGCGCGGCGCGGCGTGCGCAGAGAACCGGTTCGCCGGCCTCTTGGGGCTTCTTGGAGATGCAGACCATGCAGACACCCGGGTCACGATAACGTGGGGACGACCTGGGGATGGGTAGGTCGGGCGAGCTCAAAAGAGAGCTCCCCCCAAGCTGTCTGCCGATCACCGGCGAGCATCGTCACCCGGCTTCCTGTACCTTTCTCTCCCTCTCTCTCTCCCACCCGGCCAGTTCCCTTGTCCCTGAAAGCTGAGAGCTCTGTTCCACGAGTCTCGTTCACAATGGCCTCCATCCGGTCGACCATCCTCGCGCCGCTGCTGCTCGCCGCGGCGCGGCCTGCGCTCTCCTCGCCAACATGCGGCACCGGCGAGCCCCGTCGCGGTGCCGTGGCTTCCGAGGTCGACATCTGCAGCAGAATCGGTACCGACCTCCTCGAGGCCGGAGGCAACGCCGTTGATGCCGCTGTCGGCACGACTTTCTGTGTCGGCACCATCGGCATGTATCACAGCGGCCTGGGAGGTGGCGGTTTCCTCGTGGTTCGCTCGGAGAACGGCACCTACGAGTTCATCGACTTCCGAGAGACCGCCCCGGCCGCCGCGTACGAGGATATGTATGTCGACGACCCCGACCAGAGCATCTACGGCGGTCTTGCCAGGTACGTTTCCCTCGTCTGCTTAACGCAGCTCCCTTGAGCGTATCAGACGCTGACCTTGAGCCACAGTGGCATTCCCGGCGAGGCCAAGGGTCTCGAGTACGTCCACAACAAGTACGGCGCCCTCGAGTGGAAGGATGTCCTCGCGCCCTCCATCAAGCTGGCCCGCTACGGCTGGGAGGTCAACGAGGACCTCATCTACTACATGAATGCGGTCGGCGGAAGCTTCCTGACTGACGACCCCACCTGGGCCATCGACTTCGCCCCCCACGGCAAGCGTCTTGAGCTTGGCGAGACCATCACCCGCAAGCGATACGCCAACACGCTCGAGACCGTTGCTGAGCAGGGAGCCGACGCTCTGTACGACGGTGCCATTGCCAATGCTACCGTCGCCCACCTCCAGAGCCTCAACGGCACCATGACCCTCGAGGACCTGCAGAACTACACCATTGCCCACCGTCCCACCGCCAACATCGACTACCGCGGCTACAAGCTGACGAGCGCCACGGCTCCCTCGGGTGGCATCGTTGTCCTCAGCGCCCTCAATGCTGCCGAGGGCTACGAGGGCTTTGACGACCCCGACCAGGTCAACCTGACCACCCACCGTCTTGACCAGACGACCCGCTTCGCCTACGGCCAGCGTTCCTCCCTGGGTGACCCCGTCTTCGTCGACGGTCTCAGCGAGTACATGGACCGCATGATCTCTGCCGAGGTCGGCGCCGAGGTCCGCTCCAAGATCTCCGACACCCGCGTTTTCAACACCTCGTACTACGACCCCTCCGGCCTCGAGTCCCTCGAGACCCCCGGCACCTCCCACATCGTGGCCGCCGACAGCTCGGGCCTCGCCGTGTCCCTGACGACGACCATCAACCTCCTCTTCGGCTCGCAGGTCATGATCCCCGAGACGGGCGTCATCATGAACAACGAGATGAACGACTTCTCCATCCCCGGCGTCACCAACGCCTTCGGTTACGAGCCCAGCCCCGCCAACTTTATCCGTCCTGGCAAGCGGCCCCTGAGCTCCATGTCCCCCACCATCGTCGAGACGGAGGACGGCAAGCTCTACTTCTGTATCGGCGCCGCCGGAGGCAGCCGCATCATCACCTCGACCATCCAGAACATCCACAACGTCATCGACAAGGGCCTCAACGTGGCCGACGCCCTCGCCCTGCCGCGCTGGCACGACCAGCTGACGCCCAACCAGATCACCTTCGAGTGGGCCTACGACAACAGCACCGTCGCCTACCTGCGCGACATTGGCCACACGACGACCTACGTCCGGCCGGGGCAGAGCTCCGCGCAGGGCCTGATCTTGTTGAGGAACGGCACGTTCGAGGCGTCGGGCGAGCCCAGGCAGCGGAACTCGGGCGGGTTCGCTGTTTAGGTGTTTGGTAGAGGGTTTGGAAGTAGTCAAGAGAATTGATGTCCTGAAGAGCTTGACTGTCGCTTGTGTGTGTGATCACTGTAGTCGCAAGGCGGGACTGATGTCACGAATCAGCGCATCAGCATTGCCACCATCATCATCACAGATGACATTGCTGTGCCTTTTGACTTGTCTCTCATACGTCCCCCTTAATACGCTCGATCATGGGAGGCCTGAGGTGCGCAGAGCTTGTAGGATCTCGAAGATTTTCATCAGGTTAACATAATGTGAACCCTAGGGTGAATCCACGATTTCACGCCGACGTTAAGTAAAGGTGTGTTAGTCGCTGATTGACTCGGCCATGGCTTTCATGACTCGCACATCTACCAGTTTCTCGCAGACACCGAACTCAAACCCCGGGTCAAACACCTAGACTATTGCATCATGCTCAAAATCCGTGACCGGACATAAGTCATGAGAATGTTGCTGTTTTGTCCGGGTCTAACTTCGGGAATGTGATCTCCGAGAAATGCTAGCTCGAACATTGAAGACAAGCTTGTGTCTGGGACCCGGAGTTTAGATGATATAAATCAGCATGTCTGGGTAGCTTAGTGCGGGACTTCATATTATCTTTCCCGGCACTACAACACACAGCCCGCCCAAATTGAACCATGCCGTCTTCACCAGCAATCCTTCTCGTGCACGGAGCGTGGCACCAGCCGGCTCATTACGACCTGCTCACAAACGCACTTCGGGCATCGAACTACAAAGTCATCACTCCCGCGAACGTCACGAGTGGACCCGCGGAAAGCGTCACGGGGAAGACGCACCTCGATGATGTCGAGGCCATCCATGCGGGCATCAAGCCCCTTCTCGACGCCGGCGAAGAGATTGTCGTGGTCTGCCACAGCTACGGCGGCGTGCCGGGCACGGCGTCAATCGAGGGCCACACTGTCGACGAGCGTGCGGCGCGGGGCCTGAAGGGCGGGATCAAGGCCGTCGTGTACGTCGCTGCTTTCGCGGTGCCCCAGAGGGGTCTTAGTGTTCTGGATGCTGTTGGCGGGGCGTACAGCGAATCCTTCGACGTCCACGTATGTCCCATACATCTTACCCATCGCGAGGCGCTAGGTGGCAACTCTAACGACATCGCAGGAACACTACGTGGCCGCTGGAAAGATCCTGGCCGACGCGATTTACCAGGGCGCGCCGGCCGATGCGACCTTGCTCGGGCTGCTCAAGCAAAGCCGCGCGAGCTTGGAGACGGCGACACAGTTCGTCGCAGCGGATGTCAAGGTACCGAAGACCTATGTCTTGTGTGAGAAGGACGGTGCTGTTCCTCCCGAAGCGCAACTCGCGATGGCCCAGGCGGCTGGGGCGGCGGTGGTCAGGCTTGAGTCGGGGCACAGCCCTCACTTGAACCCCCGGACAGTCCAGGAACTGGTGCAGATCATAGCCGGGGTAGCTCGGTAGATACTGGCCTAAGACCATTCCACTACGACTCGCGATATCCCAGGTTCTGAAGTAGGTTGTCGCGTGGGTGGCGGTTGGTGGTCCCGCGTCTCGAATGAAGGATCGAAACAGCCGCACTCCTGAGCGGACATGGGTGACTCCAACAACGGCTTACGGAAAACTGCCGACGCTGGGGTTGCGTTGGCTGTTGGCTGTCGAGCCAAGACGTCTCATTTCGTTCGAATGTGCGCCGTGATCTACAGGGCTGGGGGCGGGACAGGTCTGCGAAGATGCAGGGGGGCAGTGTCGCGGCTATCACCAACCAACGCTGCGCCGACCATCACACTCCTGTAATCTCGCTATTCGTGATCGGTTGCGCGTTGTCTCTTTGCGTGTCCATGATCAACAGCTTCTCCTCAAGCAGCCCTACCTTGGGAAAACTCTCTCGAACGGCAACTTTCGAAAAGCTTCAAGAATCACGCCAGCATATCAATGAAGGCCAAACACACCAGAGGTACCTTGGTCGGCCAGCAGTCGCCCGATCCCACACCCAATGCACCAAGAAGCCCCTTCGCTGCAACACAACATTCCTCGGAAACCAGTCCCCAGCGATTGCGCCGTCACAGTCCAAGATGTCTCGACGCACGATTATCAGCACCTCAGTGACAGAGAGCCCGCTGAACCCTTCGATCTTGATGAGGCTTCCAATTCGCGCCCCGCATCCTCTCCGCTTCAGCGTCTGTCACGAACGACACTCCCGTGGCTTTCCGACCTCGCCTGGGCATTGACCGCTATTTTGCTGCTCGTCGCCCTCATCGCACTCCTCCACACCACGGACGGGCGTCCTCTTCCGGAATGGCCACTCGGTCTGACGGTCAACTCCGTCGTGGCCTTGCTTGCCACGGCCTGTCGCGCATGCTTCTTCGTGCCGGTGATGGAGGGCCTGTCGCAGCTTAAGTGGAACTGGTTCGCAGGTGGCAAGGCCCGGCCATTGAACGACGTGCAGGTTCTCGGAGAGGCGAGCCGAGGAGCGTGGGGAGGTCTGAGGATGGTCGCTCTAGGAAAAGGATGGTGAGTGCTGTTGTGGTATCCGGAGTCAACGTCGGCCTCCGGGCATTCCATCGCAAGACATGGATGGCAAGGGCTCAAGACGTAACGAGCCTGCGCTGACCGCTGCAGGATCCTCGGTCTCATGGCGACAGTAGTCCTCGTCACGGGCATGGCAACGTCGACACTAACACAGTCGGCCGTTGCCTTCCAAACGCGTATGGTGCCGGATCCGCGACTGAGCGCCACAACGTATAGTTGCCCCCTCTTCGCTCAATACTGGCAGGGCTGGGAAGCCGAGAGTATGTGTCGCGCCGAACGCCACCGACCACGCGCACCGCGCTGACAACCTCAGAAAGCAGAGATGAGATTCTTCGGTCCGCCTTCGCCGGCGTCTTCCACCCCCCGGGCGAAGATCTCGTACCAATAGATTCTTCCTGTCCCTCGGGAAACTGCCGCTGGCCTCCGTTTGCCTCTCTGGCCGTCTGCGTCGCCGCCAAGAACATCACCGAGCATCTCAAGATCCGCTCGGAGATCACAGACGAGGCGGGCGGCAACACGACTCTCTGGGTTGCCGACCTCCCGGATGTGGGACTGACCATGAACGCAACATTTCGCGGACAGACCGACGGCGAGGCGATCATGTTCTCGCCAGACTACGTGGGAGAAGACCCGGAGGTGATCCACTTCAAGCCACCACAAACATCCATCGCATTTGGGAACGACACGGACCTGCAGAAGACGACCTTCTCGCAGTTCTACATCATGTACGACAACAAAGTGCACATGCCACTGAATATGTCGTTCCGGGCGGTGGAGCTGGCGTATCACTTCTGCGTCAAGACGTACAACGTCTCCGTCGAAGGAGGCAACACCCGCACCGATGTTTTGGAATCATCTTACAGAGTCGGCGAAGAGCCAGCCGGGGGCCAGTACTTCAACATCACAAGGCTAGACGGCAGCGGGGGTCTAGCAGTTCAGCACAGCAAAGTGTACGACGGGCTAGGCGGCGCTTTTGCACGCGAGTTCGGCGGCGAGGTCAGGGGCGGTGGAACGTCATTCCGGGGCCTTCAACAAGAACTGGGACGAAAGCTTTTTGCCAGAGCCACGATACGGAGTTTGAAGTTTTCAGATAGGATGTGGGGGCCAGGCCAGGCAGAGAGGGTCACTGCCCGGGACATCGACCTGCGGCTGTGGGACAACATGATGCAGATGACGGGAAACATTGCGATGAGCATGACAAACTTGTAAGTTCTTCATCCCGAAGGGTCGATGTGGGGGAAATACTGACACCGTATAGCATGCGGCAGAACGAGCCGAACGTAACTAGCTTCGGTGTCGACTTACCTAGCCGCACACAGGTTGGCGATGCACTGGTTCCGGTGACTTTTGTGGTGGTGAGATGGGAGTGGCTGGCATTTCTAGCTGTGCAAATCGCGATTGCGCTCGCTTTCCTGGGTGGTGTTGTCGTCCATACAGCCCGGTTGGGAGTCGACGTTGTCAAGAGTTCTGACGTGGCTGGCATGTTTGCCGTGGCCAGACCCGATTATACACCAAAGAACCATAAGTCAGATTCGGTAGACACAATACCCCAAGTTGCCTCGGGTCTGAGGCAGTCTGTGGATAAGAGTCTGGTTGGGAAGCTGAAAAAAGAGTCAGAAGGTTGGGTTTTGGAGGTGCGATCTGAAGACACGAGGTGCAAACCAATAGAGGAGAAGAAAAAGAACTTTAGGTTGTGGTAGGATCCTACCAAATAGGGCCCACCATTGATTCCAACTAAGTCACTACATTTCCATGTTCCTACTTTGACCCCCCCTGGTGAGGCGGGCCCTGATATTTTCCTTGATGTGACCGAGGAATATTGACTAGAATTGAGATCCGCGTTTGTATTTCTAGTCGCAGCAGGGCCCTCTTCGTCGACGTGGGAATCACTCAGAATGAGCAGCTACATTGTTGATCAAATGATACCTTCCATTGGACAAAACGAAAGTCATAGGCATCATAGAGCAGTCCACGTCAACTTGACGAAAGTCAGCCATGACTACACGTCCCACACACCGGGATCTTAGAACAATCAATAAATTCTAGTAGATGCAAGTTGAAGAAACTTGGCACTTGCCTGTGCTGCTGGCTAACAAATCGCAACAAGATACGATGATGAAACAGCACCATCCGCTTCCGCTAGCAGAAGTAGGCCTGTCATATCACATTCCTTAACTCTCCCCCTTTTCAATACCCGCCCCAGTCGGCTGCACGATGTCTCTCTTCTCGAATGTAGCCCAAAAATTGTTTTGCTTGACGAACCAAGCATTCACAAGCTCCCACTCTCGCTCCGGATCTTGGAAATTGATCTGTTTTTCTCGTCAGTACGCCGGTCAGAAGCGCGTGTGAGGGGTGGGGAGAACGTACCTCGAATCGCCGCAGCAAGCTCGGCACGACCTTGTAGATCTCCAACAGACTGATGTTCTTGCCAATACACGTCCGGCTCCCCATTCCAAACTGCAGCATAGTGCCATTCATCTCCTTGACTCTCCTGTCCTCGGCATCCCTCTCCTCTCCGCTCAGCCCCGTGACATCCCTCCCCTCTCCGATCAGCCACCTTTCGGGACGATACGCCTCGACATCATCACCGAACACTGCCTTGTTTCGGTGGATCACCCAGGCGCTACATCCAACAATTGTCCCGCCAGGCACGAAAACCCCTGCAATGTCAGCCCCTTCTGGCGGAACAACTCGCTCGAGCGGCAGTCCTGCAGCGGGATGCAGCCGGAAAGCCTCCTTGACGCACGCATCAAGATACTCTAGTTCCCGGCTCTCGGTCCATGTGACCAGTCCCGTGGTAGTATCCTCGAACCCACCCTTGCGCGCCGTCTCGTCGATCTCTGCTCGAAGTCTCTCCAGGGCCGCGGGGGTCCGCAGGAGGTAGTAAAATACAGCAGCCAGTGAGATGGCTGTGGTCTCGGACCCAGCAAAAGCCATGCTCACAGCCATGGTCTGAACCAGGGTGTCAGTCATGAAATCGGGGCGCGACTCCCGAGCGGCGAGAAACTTGGACAGCAAGTCGGGCTGCTGCTTCTGCTTGGCGGCCGCCGTGACGGGGAGGAGAGGCTTCTCCTGATCCCCTTGGGCGAGAGCGGGGAGGCGCTCAGCCATGCGAGCGCGAGCAAAGCGGGCGACAGGGAACGTGGCATCGATCAGGCCCCACTGGGAGAGCTGAAGGTAGAGTGGATTTTTCAGGAGCAGGCGATCGAGAAGGGGGATTTGGCCGATCTACATCATGTCAGTCAAAACACTGTGCTCCTGCACTGGGAAAGCAACGTACAGGGGCTACGTAGAGGAACAGTTTGCCGAGGTAGTCAACGATGCCGTCAATGTCCTCATTCTTCTCAACAAAGCCGTGTCGCTTGCTGTAGGTAATTTCGCCAATGACATCGAATGCATAAAACTGCAGCCAGCGTGTGAAGTCACAGCCCTCTGGCTTCCCGGCAAAGAACTTCTCCGTCTGGGCGAGAAAAAGCTTGGTCGTGTTGTCAACGAAGGGTTCATACTGGACGAGGGCGGACATGGAGAAAGCGGCGTTGACGCTTCGGCGGAACTGGGAGTGGAAGGCATTGTCGGTGGTGCTGAAGAGGGACTGCAGACTCGTGCCCTTGACGACGGACTGCTGGACGACGTAGAATTTGGACTTGACGAAACCCTTGTTAAGGCCATAGATGGTTTTGAGGGCAGCCGGGTCGGCGAAAGAGAGCGTGTTTGGACCCAGCCGGACCACGTCACCATGCTGTTCGTGCAGGCTGATGTGTGTTTTTTCCGGGCGTTGACCCCAGACATCGTAGAACCGCCACCAGTCGGTCAGGGAGGCTAGGAATGGCCCCGGATGCCTGTTCAGTCCATTTCTGTAGCGATTCCTGACGAGCCAGGTCAGGATAAAAGTGGTGCATATGATGGGCCAGTGCTGGACAAAGGCATCCAGCAGGGATTCCGTGATGCCATGCATCTCGAGGTGGCGCCCAGCGCTCTCTATTTTGCAGACTGTAGGGCTGATGATGCTTGACTACTGTTGACGAGGTAAGACAAGCCAAGGCGCACACGTTACCGAAAACGTGGGAAAGCAAAGGTTGCTGTCGGCGGTAGGGGCGTGAAAGGTCTCACCAGGCGCAGGCTAGGGGCCAGGTAGACAAAGGCTCGTACCGAAAGTTGGGGTCCAAGTCTGGGTCGGGGTCGGAGGCGGCGTCGGGGTCGGGGGTCGAGGCGCGGGGAAGACGGTGTGTGCCAGGCTATATAAGTGTCATGAGCAGGGCTCGGGATCGATCGTAGATGGCAGCGTTGCAGATCAGATGAATTGCTGAAGAGGTGCAGCACAACAAGGGGGGCGGTAGGGGAGAGAGACGTATTGACAACATCCAGTGCAGAAATGCAGGTGACCTGACGTGCCGCCACGACCAACAGGGAATGGATACCCGGCTGCTCTGCACTCTTCCCCAGAGCACCCTTCCCATCCCCTGTCCCCCTGAGCTGGCGGAGGCACAGCACAGAATCATGACGAGCTGGTGGAGCGGCGGGTTTTCCGGCCAACAGGCAGAGTCGAGTTGTCATCAGATCGGCATGATGCGTCGCGACGAGGCCGAGGTGCGAGACGGGCGCTGTGTTTCGGCAGATAGGACGGAAGTCATGGTCAGTTCTGTACTGTGCCGTACTGTACCGAACAGGCAGCGGGTAGCGATGATGTGTCGTGGCTTCGCTTCAGCTTGATGGTCTCGCAATCTCGGGTTGCCTGCGGCCAAGCAAAAAGCACGATGGAGTCGTGGGAGGACCACGGCAGTTACCATCACCAACCACTTGCCTCATGGCGCGGGGCCCCCCCAGTTCCTTCCCAAGACAACATGATGCTGCCTCGCTTCCCTCCGCGAAACAGAAGTCTCGCCCGTCCCTCCTTCCACGTTGCCGACTTCCTGGGCCGATGACCCACCGCTTGCGCCTGCCTATCGCTCCACACCACCCTCCAAGGTGGTCGAGCGATAAAAGCACTGTATGTCTCACTCCAGCCCGAAAAAGGGGGCCCCCGGCCACAACCCCAGATCCCCCCCTCTTAGCGCCCTGCTTCCTCAGTGCTGACAAGCGCCAACGCCAGCACCGGCTCCCCAGATTCTGGGCCCAGGTCGGGCTCCCCCCGCAACGCCAACGCTATGGCGGGGGCCAGCGCTCACACGGCGGCTGAATCCCGATCCTCGTCCAAATTCCCGCTCACCAGCCAAATCTGCCGAAACCCTCTCCCTAGGCAGGTTGGTAGGTCCCCTCCACCCTCCTCCACCGGGCGCGCCAACTCATCAGCATGACAACGGCACCTGCCACTCGGCAGATGTTTGTCGACTCATTCCTCGCGAAACCGAGACGGAAAGGCAGCCTGAGACGAGGACAGGAGAGAACGCGTCTCGTCGCCGTCGATTCCGAACGCCGTGACATCCCCTTCCCTCTGTCAAATCCCAGAGCCGATGCCGTCTTCACTTCCCGTGACGTCAAAAAACTGCCGTAGTCGATAAAGCCTCACGGAAACACGGCCCCTCAATTATGCCGCCACTCAGTCGCTCCCACGCCCTTCGACGGCCAACGGGCCCTTTCTCGGGCGCTTGCAGATCGGCAGTTCGGGCGAGCCGGCGGCCCATCCACTCTCCAGCTTGGAATCATAACGGGGGTATCTTTCATAGCCGCTGCCTCATGTCTACGTACATCGTCCGCTTGTCTCCGAGACATCGTCGTCGCCTACCGGTAGAGGTAAGCAAACGACCGCCGCAGGCCCTCGGGCATCCTGTTGCCGTCCGCGCGCTGCTGGGCCTCCGCCGCCGACTTCAGGAGCCCAACGACCTCCCACACGTCTTCTACGTGGTAATGCAGAGACTCCGCAATCGATTCGACGTCTGGCCTTTGCGAGTACTTCAGCGCCCGCAGCACCTTTGTGAACAATTCGTCCGGATACGCCCGGTCCACCGTGCCCCCAGGGCGGGCCGCCCTGTGCGGCTCCCTGCCATCGTGGTGATACCCAGTGAGCCCGTCCTCGTCTGCCGGGAGATCTGCCACCTCTCGGTAGGTCCGCGCGACGCCAACGCGTCTCGGGTCGTTGGTGTACTTCCTCACTGATTCCATGAACCGTCGCCTGGCGTCCTCTGCCGCTTGCTGCTCTGCTCGCTGCCGCTCTGCCCGTTTTCGTGCCGCCCGCTGCCGTTCTTCCCGCCGCATTTCTTTGTTCACGGCTCGGTAGGCCTCGTCCAGTGTTTCCCTGAATTGGGCGAGCAAGACATTGAGGCCCTGTCGCTCGAACATGCCCGGCGGTATATCCACCTCTACCGATTGTGGGCGGTTCGCCGCACCAGCAAACTCCTCCGTCATGGCGCCTTCGAGTTTCTCGACCCATGACAGTATTCGCCGCAGCAGCTGCAGCGTCTGCTTAGTGTGGTCAGCTTCCTGCGGCGTCGCATCCAGAAGCCCCGCATCTCCTGCCGGCCTGCCTGCGAGGAACACGAGCTCCAGCATGAGGACCCCCACGGGAATGAGGTTTCGTCGCAGGTCGATCGCAACTCTGCACCGTGACTTGGCCGGCGTGGTGCTGTGGCGCCCAAGTTTCTTTTGCACAATCTCGCTGACCTGGTTATCGATGGACGCGATGTACTTCGGAAGAAGCGTCTTGTTGCTGTTGCCGTCGGAGCCAAAGTACTCGAACTGCGTCTGCGTGCCGGGGTTGCCTGGAATATCTCGGCAGATTCTGGCCACGTATAACAGGTATCGCCCCAACCGTCTGCAGACGTCGCTCTGGTATGGGGCGAGGACAGACCTCGGCTCCTCCACGAGCTCGGAGCCCCATGTAGCACCGCCGTTGGTCCATTCTTCACTGCCGAGCAAGACTGTCATGTCCACAAGGTGTTCACTCGAAACCGGCACTGTCATGGACGAGAAGTGACTCGCGTCGTACGACAGAACGGCTGATGCATCTGGGAACGCCAAGGTCGCAAGGTCGCCGGGGATAAGAGATACGTCCTTTTGCCGCCGACGACTCCCATTTGACGGCGTTATTGGCGTCGGTCTCTTCGAAGGAGTGAAGTTTCTATCGACCGGCCCTGATCCGAGAACAGGTGATCCTTGTTGAAGTGAAGTCGATGCAACTGTGCGGGCTTGACTCCCCAAAGCTGACTGGGAAGCTTGTGCACGTGTCCGTTTCCTCTTGTTCGAGCCGCCTACGGTTGCCGCCGACCCTGCTGGCCGCGGTCGGGGCGGTGCGCTGACTGGCTGGGACTGCTCGGGAGGCGCTCTGGAACTTACAGGCGGTGTGGATGGTTTGCCCGTCGCCGAGCCTGCAGCTGGCGGGTTCGAGGCGACTGCAGCATCCTCCTGGTCCCGGAGTGACTGTTGAAGACTCTCTTCCAGCTCTGCCTGTACGGTGATGTGTGTTCGCTGCGTGTGATCCAGGATCGCCTCCTCGGGGCCACCCTCGCTTGCCGCCACCCCATTCTCAAGATTTTGCCGGCCCGGCTCGAACAGAGTCGCCTGGCGATTCTGCTTGGTTCCTGACGCGGTTTCTACGTCGAGCTCGTCTTCGGACTCGCCTTCGGACTCGCTTCCAGGATGCGATCCAGCTTGTGGTACCCCAAAAGGATAGGAAATCTTCCTTCGAAGCCCTCGCTGCTGCGACGAATTGATGGGAAAAGGAGCCAGTTCATGCTGAGCTGACTTGTTCCGAGGAGGCAGAGCCAGAGCACCGTTCAAGTGTTCCAGGTTGCGGGGTACGAAGAGCTCGTCTTCGGGGCCGTCCATCATCGGGTGCGGCTCGATTCGTGCCTTCTTCGCGGGAGGCTCGGTGGCTGGACGCGAGTTTTCGGGGGCGCGTCCGGAGCGCGCTAGGGAGGGGTGAGGTCGTGATGGTGTCTGGGCCTGTCAGTCTCAAGATCGAGCAGGGAAGGCGTTTGGCTGCTGGGCGAGTCGTTGACATACAGTCGGAAGTACGCTTGGGATTTCCTCGAGCTCGTCATCGCTAGAGACGACTTCGTCATCCTGAACGGCGGGCTGGGAGGTCGCACGCTGGGGTGCTGGAGTCGCAACTCCATTCGGGCTGCTGTCGGTGCTGTGAAACAGCTCCTGCGTCTTCAGGCCCTTTTCTGGGCGGCTCCGGGTGTCGGAGCTTGATGGTTGGAATTGCGGCATGGTGCTAAGCAGTCCCTCCAACGGGCGCGAGAGACGCTCCCAGCAATCTCGTGACTGGGACGTTCATGGTCGTGGGGAAGTTGTCGCGGGGCGCCAGGAAGGCGTCGATCAACAGCCCGAAGCTGACGCAGGACAAGGAGCACTGTACCTGGGTACCCTCTGCACCTAGGCACCTGCCATTCGTCCCTACCTCAGCTGGGGCTGTAAGGGACAATAGCTGTGGGATTCCATTGGCCGCACAGCAAACCTTGACTCCACCGAAGCCTTGGTGCCTCCATTCTTGTCAAGCTCGCAGGTTCCATCATGTTATGATAACCATGTCTTCCTCGACCCAATTGCCCGCGACGAAGTACCTGCTCGACGCCTCTGGATGGTATTGAAACTATCTGAGCATTTGAAAATGAGAGGGACAAGAGAGCAGCGACATTGTCGACTTGCCAGCACTGATCAGCCAGTGACGGCTGGATAAGGCCAGTTGACTTCGGACATGGCATTGAAAGAGGGAAAACACCAAGAACAACGACATTCGTGATGCTCTGCTGTCAGCGGAGAAGCGAGAAAGCCTGCTTATCCAGAACCATCCCTCACCCCACCAGCCGTTCGATGACCATCAGCCGAGGCTTCGAGCACAGGTACTCCAGCTGTTTCATCATCCCTGGCAGCTTGACAGGTGTAAACCTGAACCTACGACCCGGGATCGGCACTTCGTCATGCGGCTCATCTACACCACACCAGCCTTGGCCCGTTCTGTGCAACCTCCCCGCTCCCGCCAGATTCCGCTGCCTGATAGAGCCTCTGCAAGTGCCGTCTCATCCACACAGCACACGTCGTCGGATGCCCCGACTCCACAGACCCCGACCCATCGACCCCCTTTCTATTCCGGCTGAATTGCCATGACGATCAATCACTATGGGCTGAACCGTTTCAACGCATCACCACGGGGCTCACGGGGCTCTCGGTTCGCCGGAGCCTCTCTGTCGCGGTTCCTTGGCCCGCTTGGTCCTCATATGACAACATGTTATGAATTATGTTGAGACTACAAATGGACTCTGTTGTCCCATTCGTCTCATCTCTCTACCATTAGCATCACTATCAGCATCAGCATCAGCATCTTTGACAACACCCGTGCTTCGTCCACCCCCTCACACACCCACGATGCTACTTCTCGGCGCCTCTCTCCTCCTGCTCGGCCAGGCTGCCGCCTCGCCCTTCGAGATCTCGACGCGCCAGGCCGACTGCCCCCCCATCCACGTCTTCGGCGCCCGCGAGACGACTGTCTCCCCCGGCTTCGGCTCCGCAGGCACCGTCGTCAACTCCATCATCCAGGCCAACCCCGGCACCACCTCCGAGGCCATCGAGTACCCGGCCTGCGGCGGCCAGGCTAGCTGCGGCGGCGTCGAGTACGCCGACTCGGCCCGCCAGGGCACCGCCGCCGTAGCCACCGCCGTCAATGCCTTCAACGAGCGCTGCCCGGACTCCCAGATCGTCCTCGTCGGCTACTCCCAGGGCGGCCAGATCGTCGACAACGCCTACTGCGGCGGCGGCGACGTCAACTCGGGCATCACCGACACGAGCATCCCCATCTCCACCGCCGCCCAGCAGATGATCCGCGCCGCCATCATGATGGGCAGCCCTCGCTTCGTCGCCGGCCTGTCCCAGAACGTCGGAGACTGCCTCGCCCAGGGGGTGCGTCCCCCGTCCTGTCCTTCCTATAGTTTTTCGTGTGCTGACGAGACACAGTTTGCTCCCCGCCCTGCCGGCTTCCAGTGCCCTTTTGCGGCGAATATCCAGTCGTACTGCGACGCGCCGGACCCCTTCTGCTGCAACGGCAACGACGCCGTGCGCCACCAGCAGTACGGCACCATTTACGGCGCGGAGGCCCTGGCATTCGTCAACAGCAAGCTGGCGGCGTGAAAGGGTGGAGGAGCTGATCTTGGTGAAGCATCATACACAGACCTTTGACGAATTGATGATTTAATGATTTCGGTGTGCTGGGCTTGAACCACTGGACCCTGTGATTAATGATCCACGCGAAAGGCACCCTCGTGATGCAACACGGTCCAAGGCAGACCAGTGCTACGTATTCTGGACGTTCAGCCTAGACAAGCATACTTATTGCCGAGCCCTTAGCGGCCTGCCAGTTGGCTGTGCCGTGTCAGCACAGGGCGTGGCAGCGGGCGCTGCGTCATCGCGTTCTCAGGCGTCCCGCTCACGCAGGTCGATTGAGTAACTGTCATACCGCCTGAAACAGCACCGACAGGCTTCGACGACCCTTCAGACAACCATTCGCGTGCTCGACAGGCAACAGGCCCATCACAGACGTCCACATGTTTGCAGCAGATTTTCCAAAGTCGCGTGACCTCAAGCTTGCAGAATCAGGAAGCTGCTGAGGAGATCGCCAGCAAGGCTGCAGCTCGCTTCTAAGCGAGGCCTAGACCGACCCCGGGGAGGTCGCAATTTTGGCGGCTGCGCCGCATGGTGAGCGGCCTCAAACCCGCAATAAGGCACTTTATTCGACGTGAGCGTGTGAGCACCGCCGAAGAGCCTTGGTTCCCACTGGTGATTGGTTCCAGCGCCGCAACCTCGTAGTGAGAGGCTGTTCATCGGCTGCAATGTGATTTGCCTGACTACGGATCGCGAGTCCCAGGGCCGAGTCTATAAGTAGTCGCTGGGAGCTCCTCATTCTTCGGCGAGACCCGTGTCACAAGACGCTGTTTGCTTTCTTTGATCCTTCAACACAGTCAATACAAGCCTCACCCCCTGAGCCAGTGTCTAGTCTTCCTACCCATTTACGATAGTTCCGAAAAGCAATACCAAGCCCCTGACTCACCATGCGTACCTCCAACCTCCTGGCGATCTTGGTCGCCGCCATAACCCCCGTCGTCCAAGCCGAGGATGGCGGCGTCCAATTCACCGGCCCCAGCACCGGCACACCGCTCAACCTATCCGCCAGCGCCATCGAAATTACGTGGACGATCGACCGGGGCATCAGCATAGGCAACTGGCAACATTGGCGGCAATTCAACCTAACCTTCGTCGCGGAGGCGAACGAGGACTCAATCGTCTCCTATCCCATCGGCGTAAATGTCAGCATCCCCGACGGCGACGGCAGCTACTCTTGGGATCCCTCAGAGTTCGTGGACCATCTCAAAAGGGACAGTAACGACGACGTGTGGCTTGCGAGGGGCAAGAAGCACTACTTCGAGGGGCGGACAGAGATTCTGCATGTGCACGGCGGCACCATGGTTGAAAGTGAGAAGTACGCGGTTGACGGGTTTGAGCGTATTGGGAGCTCGGCTGCTGGGTTGGCGTGGTCGCTGAAGGCGGTTGCTGGGGGGCTCATGACGTTTACTGCGGCGCATATAATCTTGTAGGATGTAGTTTCTTGGATAAATCGTTCCACTTGGCCACCATATCTCGAGCATCAGTGAGGTGGGATGCTTTTCTATGTCCCTCAACTGTCTGTTGATGCAGTTGACTCCACGACAAGTCACTGGACACAGGCATCAAGGTGTCGGAGGACGTGATCGGAGATGATTTATGATGTAGACAGAGTCGAAGGGCTATTTGCTGCTCTTCTAAGGCATCGCTGATCGGGCAACAAAATTCCACACAGGTGTGACTAGGTACCTTACCTAGCACTGAGTGCCTCCCTCATCGTTGTACTTTCATGACTAGCCCCAAGCTTCATGGCGAGACGAACTATCTAGCAACGAGCAGATCGAAGATGTGGATCGATATCACAATCAACATTCCAGATGCATCCCTCCACTAATTTGGTCCAGTCGGTCGACACGCAGCATCCCCCAAACGAGATCAGTTCTATGGCTGCACGTCGAGTGCAGCCAGAAACCAGGAGTTTGACTTTCCGGATACTTACCAAAAATTACCTTACACAGTTTAGGAGAAAAGATAATGGGAGCGCCGGTGTCAATTTCTTTGGATTATGTTCCCTCGTGGCCTGACGATTAAACACACATATTTGGCATCCCAAGGAGGAACAGAAAAAGAAAAGAGCTATCGGCTCAAATCTAAATACCTACAACTTGAATGTGTAGTTCCTAGCAAGCCAATCGCTTCTTGGCCTCTTTAAGGCAACCCGAATGACGGTCTCTTTGCGGGTGCCCAGACTATAGCCCTTGTCTTACCCTGTCAGTCCATACGACCAATGCGCCGAGGAAGTACGAGAGCTGCCTATACGCGGATAGACATCACGTAACATTCTGCTTACCTGAGGCCTCAATCTGAGATAAAAAGAGCTCCGATCCGTATGTTTCCGTCCCGAACCCTTCCGATGTATCATTTCTCTACAACTTCATCGATCATCATCGCAATGCGACCACGAATTCCAATACCCCGCGACTGGTCGCGCCAAGCTTCATCAACCTCACCCCGCAGCTTCGCAACGGCCGCGACGACAAACACTCACCACCAGACCTTCGCCCTACCGGATGGCCGTCTGTTGGGCTTCGCCGAATACGGCGACCCTCAAGGTCGGCCCCTTTTCTACTTCCACGGCTACCCATCATCTCGCCTTGAAGCCTCTGCCGCCGACCACCTCGCCCGCCAGCGAAGCATTCGCCTCCTAGCCCTCGACAGACCGGGTTTCGGCCTCTCGTCTCCCCAGCCCGGTCGGCAGATCCTGGACTGGCCCGTCGACGTGGCCGCGTTCGCGAAAGCCAAGAGAATCGATGAATTTGCCGTCATGGGCCTGTCCGGCGGGGGTCCCTACGCGCTGGCCTGCGCAAGAGCGCTACCGCGCGAGATGCTAACGGGCGTGGGATTGTTCGCCAGTGGTCCGCCCTGGTGGCCGGGGCGACAGCAAATGTCCATCTTTCGCAGAGCGATGGGCTGGATGTCGGATCGGTGGCCTTGGGGGTTGCAAATGCTGCTGCAGAGTTTCGTCAGCACGACGAGATGGATTGTCGGAACGAACATGGCCCAGAAGCGGCTTGATGCGTGGATCGAGGCGGACCAAAAGAAGACTAACGACGATCCCAAGTCGGAGAAAACCGAGCCATCGCGGCCCATCCCAGAGGCGAGGGATGACATGCTGCGGATGTTAATCGGAGAGCCTTTCGTTCAGGGGTGCGAGGCGGCGGTCTATGAGGCTAAACTCCTGTCCGCAGATTCCTGGGGCTTCGACTTTGAGGACGTCGAGTACGACAAGGTCCAGATCTGGCATGGATCCAATGATAAAAGCGCACCGGTTCCGTTGATACGGTACATGGCCGAGAGACTACCTCATTGCCAGTTCACGGAGCTGAAGGACGACTCCCACTACACGATGTTCCAGCACGTAGCTGGGGCACTGGATGACCTCGTTCCAGCGAAAAAGCCTGAAGGCGTATCGCAAACTTAGAGAGCCAAGGGTCCTGTAGATGTATTATTGTGTCTTTTTACTCCACTTCTTTGATGCAGGCAATACAATAGCAAAACCATCCTGCAACAGAGCTCAAGCTTCGTTCATCAGTAATCTGAGCACATATCACCATTGTGTCACAGGCTAATCCATTCCAGCGCGCCCATGGTCATTCACAAAACCTCAGCCTCAGGGCGTTCAAACCGAGGTACAGGTAAGTTCGGTTTCATATTAAGCGCTGGGAACTGCGGCCCTTCATGGTGAGCTCTGGTGGCCAGCGAGTAAAATACAGAACATTAGCATACTTGGCGCGGCACCGATGCATGGTTTTAATTCGAGGCTTTGAGGCTTTGGTATAAGCATTGAATGGGGTAGTAGATACTATTACCCCCAAGAAGTTCGAGCATCGTTAAATAAGGTAACTTCTGCTCCACCCTTCACTATCAGGTCCGTTACACATGATGCCACGCTCATATGCCGGCGTGGGGGGTCCGATCCTTGACTGATGCACTGTTCCAAAAGTCAGACATAACTCGTATCTCTGTCATATAGTCTGATACTCACGGCTAACCTAGGGGTAAGGCTTGTCACAGACGAGGCCGACTCTGAGCCATTCACCGGAAGTGACGAAGTTGTAGTTGTAGACGGGAGATTTGTCGCCGATTGAGGGACAGTAGGTGCGGCAGCTGCGAGATTTGAAGGCGGCGATGTATCCTTGACACTGCTTGGTAACGTCGCCAAAGCACCATACCTCGGCACCCATGAGCTTGGAGCCGCACATGTCGCTCTCGCTCCGTCCCACTCCCGAGACCTTCGTATCCTCCTCTTTGCCTGAGTTCATGTCTCTGGCAGTAATGGAATAGCTGTGGGTGGTGTAGCCTATACTGCCGGGAACGCTCCGGTAGCTCCAGTCGTCCTTGACTCCAATCACGTACCACTGAGCGGCAACTGGCTGAACAGCCGCCGCTGCGAGGGCAAGGGTAGAGATAAGGGAGCCGAGGGCGACCATGTTGACTTATGTTTTGTTTGAGCAGAGGAGAAGAAGGGGATGTGTGATTCTTGTCTGCTGGCCAGACTTTGATTGACGGGGTCAACAGCAGCTCGATGCCTTTTATACTTGTAACCAAGTCGTATGACCCTCATTTATATGGACAGCTATCGTTTTCGACTGCGGTCATTCCAGCGCTATCACATGCGCCTGTCTTAATCAGAGTAGTGTCTCGGTTAGGCATTAAGCATACCCGTGCAAGCTTTCTAGGAAGCACCAGCGGATCCGTTCTCATGCAGCAGTGGCCTTCTTTGACTCTGCATCACGGTCTGAATTTTCCATGGAATCTCCTGTGTCCCGGCTCTGCAGTCTGTTTCCGCAGCCACTGGGAGTTGACAATCCGGCTGCATATGCACGGGACTCCGCTGAATATTTGCGGAATTCCGCAGACTCAAACCAAATTCATCTCGTGTTGAGATGGCCCGCAGGATAGCTGGTAACCGTCATTAGCCTGTATGCAAGTATGAGTCTGGCCCGAGGCAGGAGCATGAACCACAAGCGCTTAGCATGCACCTGTCACGGCCGTATCGGCATCGTGAGCGGCTCGGTCCTTCCCGACCTGCACCTAAGGATAGCATGCTGAAAATGATCAATTGCGGCATTTTTATCACCGATCCAAGTAGCATCATTTGGGCTAGAATCATTATGCAGAAATCTGTGCTGAGCTCGTTCAACTCGTGAAGTCATCCTGCGAGGTCCTTGCCGCCTGAGATAAACGCACTTCTACATACTTCTTGCCTTCACTGGCCGAAACATTTGCTGAAAGTTGAATGCTATGATGCCTCTTAGGTTGATTTTCCCAGTCAAAGTGTGTGCCGGGGAGCTATCGAGCCCATCACTATCATTTAGATACGCCGTAAACTTCTATGCTCGAACCTTCACCAACTCACTTAGATGCAAACAATTGATCACTAATCAAGCGGCACTTCATCGTTTTGGGCTCGGACGTTTAGGGCGGCCGAGATTTTGACTCAATGCTGTGTCTTCCAAGGGGTCAATCGATCATGACATGGTAATTCCCCCTAAGGCCTTGAAGCATGTTGATATGGGATGAAACCCTTTCTTATTAAGTCAACAGAAGACCAAAGCACTCTCCCTTTCCCGTTGTTATCACCTCAAGACCCGCGTATTGAAAAAGACCAAATACCTTCCATTAGACTAATTTCCTTGGAAAGTGCTACCCATCTCGCTAAGTATGCCCTGCAGCCGAAAGCAAGGTGTCCCTGCTGTCACAAAATTGCTATTATTTGTCCGGTGCTCTGTGGCATTCAAGTTAGACTCCAGGCCTCGCGCATTGCAACGTCATAAGTTGCGAGGCTTGATCTCGGAATCCGGGGACGTAGATCGCATCGCCGCCGCATCGTATTCGTCACCGCATCAGGCCATGTCAAAAAGCCTCAAGCGAGAGTTTGAAAGAATCAAAAGAAGAACAGAACGGGCACAAGCTCAATACACTCGGGAGCTATCATCAGGAATGCTGTCAGCAGCCTCATAAAATGCACACGCCAGCAAAGCCCACCGCCCAGGCCGCAGCCACAACGCCAACAAGAGTAACAGAACTTGCCAAAGACGAGCGAGCACCGCTCTCGTCATCCTCGCCGCCACTCCCCTGGGGCTCCTCACCCTCTCGTGACTTGCCATCACCAACGTCCTTACTATCGTCCTTCTCACCGCCATTGACGAGGTGAAGAAATGGCGTCCATGCCATGCCCTCACTGGGCTCTGTAGGAAACGGCGGGAACAATCCGGTGATGTTGGGGGACCCCGAGGCGTCGAGCGTGAAGGTGCGCGTCTGGTAGCTGCCAGTGAAGGATTCGCTAGTAGGGCTGACGAGAACCATGTGCTCGTCCGTTATGGTGACGCCGTGGTACTCGAAGACATTCGTTGTGGAACCGAGATCGAAGTTGCCGATATTTTGGTACACGCACGCCGTTTTGCTGGTGATCTCGGACAAATCGATGTTAGAGTAGCAGCCATACAGGGGGTTTGCCGTGAAGCCGCTGGAAGGATTTCAGTGTCAGGTTCCTTCTGGTAAGATCGGGTGTCGAATCTTACCTTGGACAGCAGGCGATTGCCGTCTCGGCAGGCCTGAGCACCGACGTCAGAGCGTTGAGTGCGTATTGCGACGAGGGAAGTGCCGTCGTCTCGTCAGCGTAGTACTGGAAGACGGTCGAGCTGAAGACACCGCTCGCGTCGATGGAGCCATCCCGGGTCGAGACGATGCCGACGGTCTCCCAGGCACTGGGACAGGCAAGTCCCGGTGAGTAAAAGTTGTTGATTTGAATAGTGGCGAACTGGTCGACTTCAGAGCTCTTCTCTTGTCGGCTCATAATGTCTTCCCCGTGGGGCATACACTCGGGACGCCAGTCATCATTTGAGCATACATTGAGCCCGATGGCCATCACGCCGGGAATCTCCGGCCAGGGGACGCCGCGGACGAGGGGCTCGATCGATGGGCATGACGAAGGGGCCGTCCAAGTGGTAGTCAAAGGGCCGGCATTGCGGAATTCGAAGGCGCCTGCGGTCCTGATGGAGGACATTGTGTGAGTGCGAGCGGGAACGGAAAATATTGTGGTCTCGGTATCATCAGTCAGACAACCACAGATTGTCAGGCCCGTAGGGCTGTCCGGTGGCCGATCGTCGACTTTAAGGGGGAAGAAGCTTCGGCGGCCAAGACGCTGAGCGGGCCGATAAGCGAGATTGAACCCGGGAGCGGCGCCCAAAAAATCGATTTAGGCAAAGTCTGCCCGGTTCTTCATCTCCTTGCAGTGCATGGTCACGCAGAGCGATTGGACGACAGCGCATCACGACCACTGAAAAGTACTTTTGGGGAGCAATTAGACTAAGGTCAGGTATCGAGTGTCCTTCACCGCGGATACTTCCAAAACATGATCTTAACGGCCATTGCCTACGGCTAATCAAGAGCTAGGGAGAAAGATACGCAGCAAGTCTGTAGCGTTTTTTGTCAGTTGTCGTTAACACATAAAGCTCGCCAACGATTCAACAGACTTACCCAATGACGAAGTAACAGGCACACATCAGCACGCCTTTCAACCTGCTCGCGTGCAGAATCGCGGTGCTATCGCTCAACATGACAAGATTTACCAATGTGACCGTCCCCACGAGCGCGCCGACCTCGAAGGAATTGAATGTCAGGTCCATGTCTTGCGATAAGATCCACCCCGCGATGATGGTCAGGGGCGTGACGCAGAGCGCAATCTGCACGGCCGACCCGATGGCCACGGCGATGGCGAGATCGAGCTTGCCCCGGGCCGCGACCGTCATGACCGTCACGCACTCGGCAAGGTTGCCCACGACAGGGAGGATGATGAGGCCAATGACCGTCTCGGACAGATGGCCTCCGCGCGTGACTTGCTCGATGGAGCTGACGAGGAACTGGGCGAAGACAGACATAAGCCCGGATGTCATGAAGAGCACGCCGACGTGGAACAGGACGTCGAGCATGGGCCCGTGTTCTATTACTGCCGCCGCCGACGTCGAGGCTCCGTATGCGGAGCTAAGACTTTCCATGCTGACACGCTCCTGACGCAGACGCTGGCGCCCTGGCAGACCGATCGTCGTCAAGACGCGCTGGTACGAGTTCATGGTGGAGGAAGCCAGGCTTGAGCCTCCACGGCTCGACGCGCGAGACTTTGGAATCGATCCACTGCCGGACCGGTTTCGAGAATGCATATCGTATACGCTCCGTCGGCCATGTGATTGCCTCCACGATCGCATCTCCCGGCCCCTGTGAGCTTCCACAATGTCGTCGGGTTCCCCCCCGGTCATGGGGCGCTCTTCGTCTGCAAAGCTGATGGTGCGTAGCAGGAAATGTCGAGGATCTGAGACGGACTGCCGTTCCGTAACGGGCATGGTGTCGGTGGAGAGACGTGGCTCGGGATCGAACTGGTCGGACATGCCGGTCATGTCGATATCGGGGCCGGTATCAGGCTCGGCATTTCCAGGAGACTGGCCGCTTAATTCGTGTATCAGGTACACGGCATATATGACCAGCACGATCAGTGCCGTCATTCTGCACATTTTCAGTGTCGACTGCTCAAAGCCCTTCATCTGTCCAAAAGCCGTTTCAAATGCTGACTTGACACCGAACAGTTAGTCTAAACATGAATCTTGGGCAGGATGAGAGAGATTCGACGAACGGGCATCAGAAATACAAAGACCGAGACAAACAGGAGGCAGCTGAGCACCTGCATCTCAATCGTGTCGTACATGGGCGTGTCGTCGGAGAAGGAATTAATGCACAAAGCCGCGCCTAGAATGGGCAGGATATTGACTAAAATGGACCCTAAGATGGAGGATTGGACCACATGAACCTTACCGTTCATGAGGGCAATTCTAGTTATTGTCAGTGTCACTTATACGGTACGCAAACTGACGACCGTAGAGTGTTTCGTCACTCACAAGCTGCAGAGAATCGTCAGTATGCCTTTGTTCACCAGGCTGCGCCCCGCACATACAAAATGATCAACTCGACGATGTTGCCCAGCGAGATGTTTAGGAGTGCACCAACTGTATCTCCTGCATGCATGGCCACCCGCTCCGTCGCATCGGTAAGGATGGCTGAAAGTGGCACGATGGTTGCAGCATTGCACACGAACACTGCCAGTGGGTTCGCCTCGGCAAGGTATGTCCACAATCCCAAGGGGAGGAAAATGAGGAGGATATTTAGCCGTGGCCCAAAGACAATCTCTCGCAGGCGTTCAAGGCACCACGAAAGGCGGCTTGGAGCCGAGGGTGTGTTACGACTGCCGTGGTCAGAGTCAGGGTAGAGCCCTTCTTCGAGAAGCTCGGTCTCGCTATCGGGGACAGAAAGCCACTCGCAGCTTCTTCTGAGGCGGCTGTACATTTGCGACAGTGAAGAAAATCTGCCTTGAGATTATTTCAGTATACTTCTTAACTTGCAAGTTGACTCATGGATGGCAAGTGAATTTGGAGCAATTTTAAGCCCCCTTCGTGCGTCGAGAAAATGTTCGTCTTACTTATCGGACCAGTCCATCCGTCGCCTAGGCTTCCAGCTCCAGGCCGCTCAGACATGGAGGCTCGGATCTTGAACCCGTCGTCCGAGGCCGCGTCAACGTCGCAGTGCCGAATCGGAATGTCATCTGTGTCGTCTTCGGCAACATTATCAAGCGTATCACCAGGGGGGAAATGACGGGATACATCCATGAGGCTTGGGAATGAGGAGCAAGTGAAGACCAAAGGTAGAAAGGGCGAGAAATTAAGAACGAGGAGACGCGCAGGACTTTGTCTCCGGGCCTGCATTGTGATTCTTCGGCATATAACGGCGGATTCATGGTCAACAGTGAACGAGGCATTTTGCAGAGATCTACGCGACACGACCGTGAGGTGTTTGCCGCCGCTGTCAACATACTGCAAACAGGGCTCAAGGGCTTGGCATGGCCAGGTAGGAAATAACAGCACCATACTGTGCGTGCATCATCGCGACGGGCTGCCTCCGGGGACTGCACACCGGCAGGACCATGGACTTCGTGGGGGGCTTAGCCTGTTGTTTTCTCGCTCACTGGCGTCTGCTAGGGTGAGACAGAGGGATATGCAGGACATCAGAGCACAGCCCTCCTCGGGATGACCTACAGGGTGACGGCGAGCAAATAGGGCGCAGTGGAAGATTGGACCGCGAATGGACCAGTCTGCAGGATTAGCATGTGAGCCGCACACGAGCTTCCCCATAGTGGTGTGGCAATGACAAACGAAACGCCCGTCTTGGCGAAAGCTTGTCTCGTCCATCCCACGCCGGCGACGATCCCCGGCAAACTTCAGGAGCCCTCCCCGGACTGGCATGGGGTTGGTCGGTTGAGGGACATTTCTCAAAGGGCAACGGCCTCTAAGACCCACCCCCCCGAAACCGAACACCCCCCAAACCGAACACCAAACCACACCAAAAACAGCGATTTACAGGGGTTAGTATCTCCACCAGTAATAGAGCTATAGATCTAAGATTCTAGTAAAGTATAGATTAGGCTATAAATAGTATACTATTTAATTTTTATTAGGATCCTATACCTATAGAGTAAGATATAATTTTAGTAAAACTAGTTTTCTCTTTAACTAGCGTTTTCTTAATAAACCTAATAATATTTATTAGAAGCTTTATAAGTACTATAAAGAAAGTTTAAGAGTCTTATAACTATTTTACTTATATAAAAAGGTTATTTTTCTAGTTAGTAAGTTCTATTTTATCTTATAGCCTTTAATATATAAAGATCTTAATATCTCTTACTAACCTTAACTATTAGGTACCAGAGGGCCGACGGCCATTCTAGCCTAAGGCCACTCTAGTACCGACGGCCATTCTAGCCTGAGGCCACTCTAGTGCCAGAGGGCCAGACAGCTATTCTAGCCTAAGGCCACTCTAGCCGTCAGGCCGACGGCCATTCCGGCTAGACAGTTAATCCGGTAGCTAGAGGGACTAAAACCCCCTCTAGCTAGAACTAATAGCCTAGAGAATATAAGCTTCTTATATAATACATTCTAGTACCTAACTAGGGTACCTAGGGTACCTAATAATTAGTAGTAACTAGTCGTATAACCGTTTTACTATCTATTTAATTCCGAATTCTATTAAAAAATTATAAAAAGAAACTAATTAATTAGTTAAGCGATATTCTACCGACGTAGTACGATAAGTCTATCTATTAGTTATTAAGACTATAGTTCTTAGCCCCTATATAAATTACTACCTTAGCCTAAGTCCGCCCCCTATATACCTATAATCGGATTTTATCTTCCTAGTTATCTAAATCATCGTTAAATTAGACTCCTACCTAAAGATATTTTCCCTATATTAATTAGATAATTATTCTAGTTAGATAGTTATTCTAGTACTACTATTAGATCTACCTATAGATTCCGCTTAAGAGGACTATCTAAAGGCCTACTAGTTAGCCTATTAGGTAGACGACTATAATTAGGAAGTACTAAAGGTACTACTTAACGACTTAACCCTTATCGTCGCATTTAGTAAGTAAGTTAATATTCTATAGGAATAACAATTTATTAGATTACTATCGAGAAGAGGGGCTAGATAGTAGTCTAAAATTTCTAGGTACCCTATCAAATAGGTAGTAGATCCTTATTATCCCCGATTACTCTTCCTATCTATCGTAAAAGTAATTTAGCGACGCTATACTAAGGATACTATAAACTTTAAATACCTTTAAAAGGTAAAGATAACGGAAAAGAATAAAGGTCTACTCTAATAAGTAATAGAAATAGAAGTAGACTAGAACGATATCTTTAAGTTAGTAGAAAGATATAGAGTCTAAATAATTAAACCTACTAGGATACTACTCCTAGAGGAGTTAGATCCCCTATTAGTAGGAAATACCCTAGAACGGACTACGAATAATTAGATAGATAAGACTATAGTAGTACTAAATCGAATTATACTAGATAGCTAGACTAAGAGACCTTTAGATACTATTATAATATCTACTAATAGATTTACGTTAATAGAACCGTATTTAAATCCGATAACCGATATAGATATAGCTAATAACGGTTCTAGTTCCGGTATAGGCGCTAGAGAGTAGTCGGCTCTAACTCCTACCGGAGTACCTAAGACTCTAACGTAATAGTTAACTAAGATTTTAGAAGTCTTATAGGCGGCTATATAACTATAGGTAGCTTAAGTAGCTAATTAAGCTAATAATATAAATAATAATTCCTCTAAGGGCTATTAGAAGGTCTACTTATATAGCTATTTCTATCTAGATTATAAGGTAGATAAGGTAGATACCGGTTCTATTATATTATTAGTCTATATAGTTAGGAAAGACGTATACTAAATAGATATCGATATATTCCTAGATTCCGTTAACGACTAGGTAGACGATAATAAAAAGCGTAAAATTATAGTAAAGAGCTTCCCCTAACTACTTCTTAAGTCTACGAAGGTATAGTACGCTATTCTAGTAGAAGATAAGAAGGAGCGCCTTCGGAGTAGACTAGTAGCCTAGCGTAGACTACTACGTAGATAATTCGTAATAGACGTAACTAAGGTACTAGAACTACTTAATATATATAAGTATAGTAAGTTAGATATCTAATCTAGAAAGGACCTATAGAAATTTATCTTAGACGTCGCCTATCTATCATCTACGGTAGGAATAACTAACCTACTCGTATAATTAAATTAGGCTTACTTAAAACTTAATAGTACCCTTATAGTTTATATTCTAAAGCCGAACCTTAATACGATAATTAACTCCTTCGTTAGAGAGGTATAAGATAAAGCCGAATTAATTTAGAGGGACCTAAATACCGATTTAGGTAGGAGAGTTACGGTATATATAGTAGGAGAGTAGTATTACGACCTGGCTATTCTTCAAGAGAGGAACAGTCAGTAGCGACGTAGGTATTTACTAACAGAAGCTTAGGTTATAGTACTAAGACGGATTAGTATCGTAAGGCGTTACACACTCGTTACAATAAATATAAGGTAAGACTTAGATTAATTACTAGCGTAATAGAAGTAGGTAGCTACAAGTATAGCGATATCCCTCCTTATATACTTATCCATCCTATCCTTATTAGTTAGGTATAAGGCTATATTAGATAACTCACTATTATATCGTAATCCTATTATATTAGATTACGGATTACGGTAATCCTATTATAACCGTAATCCCTTTTATCCTAGATCACCATCCTTAGTAATCCTATTACGTAACCTAACCTTAGCGTCCTTATCTTATCGGCCGCATCTAGGTTTCTTAACGCAGGGTCGCCTACGGCCTACTTATTCGACCCTTAGTCGTTACATAATACTCCTCCTCTAGGCCGATATCCCAACGGCCATAAGTAGTAAGTCCTACCCCGGATCTAGTTAGTCCGTAACTTCTTCCTTTATTAACCGTAATACGATATCTAGTCGCATCCGCAAACCTTTATCAAAGAAAGCCGTCGAACGTACTCACCTCTCGTCCTTAATCGAGTCTAAGGGTTCTAACGCTAATATACCTTATACTTAGTACTTTCAGAGAGGCCTTAAATATCGTATATCGGAGAAGTCCACGTAGTACGGGGAGTATATAAAGAGAGGTCGTTAGTACGACGGTATTTTAGTATCGTCTTCTCGTAAGTATCGTATATTTTCGCTAGTTATATTATTATATACTAATTATAGCACCTAGTTAAGTAACTCTCTAAGACTAAAAAGAAATTAGAAGATAACGAGGAGGCTACGGAAGAGGCGCTAGCTAAACTATAAGAAGATCTAGTAAATATAGTAAATCTTACGGAGGATTCATTAGATTAAGAAGAAGGTAAAGGAGCGTAGTAACAAAGCGTTTCGTCGGGGTATCTAGGAGCTAGATAAGGAAGATAACCTACTTCTAGCCCTTAATACTTATAAGCGTTAGGTAGAGAGTAATTTAGCGTTTATAGGTATAACTTCTAATATAGACTAACCCTCTTTAGGTTTAAGGGAGTTACTAGAGGAGTTAGGTACTAATAGAACTACTATAATAGCTACGGGTAATTTAAGTTCTTAATAGGTTCCTATATATTTTCTTCGTAGCTATAGTTTTTCTACTTAATAAGGTATTCGTCCTAGTTACTCTATATTCTATAGTTAATAATCCTTTCGACTTTATACTTATTTATATCCTCGACTTTAATCGGGTATCTATAGGGATATTACTAGGTACTAGTTTAAGAAGTATAATATAAAAAATAGGGTATATCTTTATAGTCTCTAGTAATAAAAGGTAGTAGTTAGTATCCGAGAGTTTCTTAAAAATTTTAAAAGGTCTAAGTTTCTTAAAATCTAGTTTATCGTTCGGTCTTTTAGTTTTAATATTTTAGCGGATAAGGTAGACGCTATCTCCCTCCTATAAGGATAGTCCCTTCATCCTTTTCTTATTAGCGTAGTATACTATTTATATACGGACGTATTTAAAGTTAAGTTTAATCTATTTTTATATATCGCGGATATTTATAACGAGCTTCATTACTCGTAGTATATCTAGGGCTTCTCGTAGTTCTACGTAAGCTATAGGATTATATCCGTAGTTAGCGTAGAAGGGTATTTCCTTTATTAACTCGCTCGGGGAGCTATTATACGCGAACTATACGATTAGTAGTAATTCTACCTAGTCGTTCTATAGGTAGTTAATATAGTATTAAAGGTATTATTCTAATATCTAGTTAGTACGCTCTATTTATCTATCCGTCTACAGGTAAAACGCTATCAAGAGCTTATATTTTATTCTAAGTTAGGCTATAAGTAATTTCTAGAAGTTACTCGTAAAGAGCTTATCTCTATCTAAAACGAGTTCCTTTAGTAATCCGTACTATCTAACTATATTACGTAGGAAGACGTAGGAAGACGTACGCTAGGTCTTCTACTATACCCGTAGCTTTATAGGGTAGGAAGTAGGAGTATTTAGTTAATCGGTCGACGATTACTAGGATATTATCGTATTTTACTCCTATTAGGGGTTCTCTTAATAGTAGGAGGCTAGTAATAAAGCTAGCGAGACTAAGTCCTATACCTTATCTAGAATTAGTAATAGTCTTAATTCTCCGTAGGCCTTATACCTACTCGCTTTACTTTTATAGTAGAGATTATAATCGCAGATAACCTCTATTACTTACTAGTAAGTCCCTTAGAACTTATAGTATTACCGGAGTCGTACGTACGTTTTAGTAACTCCCTAGTATCTATATACCTTAACTAAATATACTCTCTAGATAAGTTCTTAGGCTATTTCTATAACTTCTTNGGAGTCGTACGTACGTTTTAGTAACTCCCTAGTATCTATATACCTTAACTAAATATACTCTCTAGATAAGTTCTTAGGCTATTTCTATAACTTCTTCTAGGGTAACCCTAGTAGTTATTATAATACTTCTATAGTAAGGGATTATATTCCTATCTTAGTCGTTTACTAGGATAGCGTTATTTTTTAGTAGAGTAACTTATTCGTAGTTACTTCGCCTACTTAGGATATCTACGTAACCGTTCTTAGAACCCTTACGATAGATAATTTTAAAGTTAAATTCTAAGAGGAATTCTAACTAACGGATCTATTACTTATTAAGTTCTTTAGACGTTATAAAATATACTAAGTTCTTATAGTCTATATAAACCTAAACTTTATAGTATACTCTAGAGAGGTATATTTTCNAGTTACTTCGCCTACTTAGGATATCTACGTAACCGTTCTTAGAACCCTTACGATAGATAATTTTAAAGTTAAATTCTAAGAGGAATTCTAACTAACGGATCTATCGCTTATTAAGTTCCTTAGACGTCGTAAAATATACTAAGTTCTTATAGTCCGTATAGACCTAAACTTTATAGCGTACTCCGGAGAGGTATATTTTCTATTCTCGGAATACTTTAATAATAGCTATAAGTTCCTTATCGTAGATCTAGTAATTAAGCTCAGGGCCGTAGAGTTTCTTTAAGAAGAACGCTATAAGGTATAAGCGTCCTTCCTTATCCCTTTATCCTAATTATCCTCCTAGGGCGTAGTCTAAGGTATTAGTTTCTACCTCAAAGGGTTCCTCTAGGTTTAGTATATATAGTACTAGCTCGCTAAGGATTACTTCGATAATAATTCGAAATACTTTTTACTCCTTATTTCCCTAGGTAAATTCTTAATCTTTCCCTATAAGAGTGGCTGAGGTCTAT